>SPJY01015242.1:1019361-1095175 GCA_005191435.1 Raddia distichophylla | reverse complement strand
GCCGGGCGAGGGCCCCACACGTCAGGCGGGCGACCAGGCCCCAGCGTGTAGGCGAGCCCCTCGGCGTGTGGCGAGGGCCCCACACGTCAGGCGGGCGACCAGACCCCAGCGTGTGGGCGAGCCCCTCAAGAGCCGGGCGAGGGCCCCACACGTCAGGCGGGCGACCAGGCCCCAGCGTGTGGGCGAGCCCCTCAAGAGCCGGGCGAGGGCCCCACACGTCAGGCGGGCGACCAGACCCCAGCGTGTGGGCAAGCCCCTCAAGCGTCGGGCGAAGGCCCCACAAGTCAGGCGGGCGATCAGGCCCCAGCGTGTGGGCGAGCCCCTCAAGCGCCGGGCGAAGGCCCCACACGTCGGGCGGGCGATCAGGCCCCAGCGTGTGGGCGAGCCACTCAGAAGCCGGGCGAGGGCCCCACACGTCAGGCAGGCGAGCAGGCCCCAGCGTGTGGGCGAGCCCCTCAAGCCCCGGGCGAGGGCCCCACACGTCAGGTGGGCGATCAGGCCCCAGCGTGTGGGCAAGCCCCTCAAGCGCTGGGGCCCCTCACTAGTAGGTGGGGCCCGCGCAGCAGGAAGCGTCCTAAGGGAGTCTTCTGGGCGAAGCCTCTCCTCTGCAGCGAAGGACAGGCGCATTCAATGCGACATCACGCGCGGATAGACAGATGGAGAGATGATTACCGCCACAGTGACCTCTGCGGGTCTGATCAACTGTCACTGTGGCGCTGCGGAATTGACCGGCAGAGAGAGAGTTTGCCATCATCAGGCTCGCCACCCGCGTCAGAAGGAGCGAGCTGGGCCCCATCCGTAGTCTCACCGGTGTGTCTGCGCGGGTCAGAGGCCACTTGCTAAGTACGCGAGACGGCGCCATACGGCACAGTGGCAGCACGTTTTCGCCTCTCCTGTCCCGTCCCTTTTGTCTTATCAGTGTACTGAGAGTACTGTACTGCCTACCCCTAGGCTCTCTCCGCCAGTTCGCGGCTTGTATAAAAGGGGCGGAGAGAGAAGGGAGAGGGGGTTCCGAAACATTCTGTAATCGCATTCCACACAACCACAACAAGAAAAGAGCTAAGGCTCGGCAGGAGTAGGACTGTTTCCCGCGAGGGGGTCCGAACCTGGGTAAACCCTGTGAGTCGCTCCTCGTCGTGCCCGACGCTCAAATCGAATCGAGCTCGAGCTGATCGGCTAGCAACACAAAAATCTGACCGGGGTGTGATCCGCAGTGGTTGAGCGGTGAACACGCCGTCAATCCTGCTTGCCCAGACGCACGTAACAGCTCTGGAAATTGGCGATCAGAGCGTCACAAAGTTGGTCCCAAGAGCGGATGGAACCTTCCTGCTGATTGAATAGCCACGTCCGAGCAGCACCCTCAAGAACAGTCGGGAGGTAATTAGCCATGACTAGCTCGTTACCCACGGCTGCCATGATGGCGGTAGCGTAGATGGAAAGGAACTCCTCTGGGTTCTGGGTCCCATTGCACCTCTCCATGTGGCCAGGTTTAAACTTGGAAGGCCACCTGACAGCGCGGAGCTCGTCAGAGAAAGCCTTGCAGCCCAAGGCGTATGCCCGACCACCTTCTCCTGCAGAACCTAGTCTTGAAAAGACGTTGGTCCTGTTGCCCGGAGGGACTTTAGTTGAACGGGAAGATTCTACCTGGAGGTATTCGCTTTGAGACAGTCCTTCGCGCTCCTTCCTCGTGGTCGCGACGATGCGCTCTTCCCGAGGAGATCGTCCATGATCACTGCGCGCTCGCTTGCCCCTATGGTCGCGGCGACCACGGGGACTTGGTGAGCGTTGTCGACCACGGGTATCTTGTTCGTAGCGAGTCGACCTTTGACGGTGACGATTGTCACGCGATTGATCGGACCGCTCGCTGTCCGAGTCTTTCCGGTCTGGCTGACTGCGTTGCCCGGAGGAGGTGTTAACCTCACCTATGGACTTAAGGCCTTCAGCCAGTCGCTCTAGGTGAGAAGCAACAGCGTAGGCCATGAGGGCGAGGTTGGCTTGGTTGGTGGATCTGACCACTGTTGCTAAGGCTTGAAGTCGTTCCCGACTCTGCTCAGGGGTCCTGGGATCCCTGAGGCAGCCGCGTTTTGCCCGACCGGAGTCTGGTTACGCGGGGATTCAACCCGAGCAGGTTGAACTTCTGCCGGGGGACTTGGAGGAGATACGCGAGGTGGGTCACGTCGTTGTCGCTTGCGCTGGTCACGAATCTGCGCCAAGGTTTGATTGATCGAGGCGTCTAGACTGCGGTGAACAACTTCTTGTTCTCGAGCAGCCGGTGCGGATCCATCATGCAGCCGAGCAGAGTTGACCTGCTCGATATCGTCGGCAGCCGCGGCCTGTGCAAGGATCTTCTGAGGTCCCTGCGCCGGCCATGTTGACGCTGCGACGGCCGTGCGGAGGCACACTAGACGGTGTCATCACTGTGTCGCCACAGGAGAAATCGACCGACATGGCCCCGGAATCCGAGAGATCCAAACCAGCGTAAAGATCGTCGGTTCCGTAATCATCGTCAATGGCGGGAGCTTGATCCCTCTACTCGCTGTAGGGGCTCGGTTTATATAGTGTTGAACAACCGACCTACCGAGGGATAATTGGGCCGGGCTAACTACGAGATCGTAACAAACTCATACACATGTCAAATAAATCCCGAGGTAGATAAAGCATACTCCAATTCTTAGGGATCACGACGTCTGCTCCAATCCAGGAAACCACGTCCGGGTCTTCACGTAGCCGTGCAGAACTCTTACTCGAGTCGGACTCGAACACGAATCCTAGGCCGTTACGCACCGTGCCAACCCAGAGGTTGTTCGGCAGGATGCTCATGGGCCTGATAGAACCTTCTAAGGAGCTAAGCCTTAGGAGGCTGTTCGATTGGGCCGACAGGGAGTGGGCCATGGCAATGGGCCGTGATTTTATCCTCGACAGGTCCCACAGCTTAGCAAGTTCCAAAGCTAGACTTGAATGCCAAGGCCATGAATGCACTCTTTTCTAGTCTAGGCATGGAAGCATTTGATAGAGTAGGCAACCTCACCACAGCTCATGAAATTTGGACCACACTTATAGAAATCCAGGAGGGCACTAGTGCGGTCAAGGAAGAAAAGCTTATGGTGGTAAAGGAGTGCTTTGATCGTTTTAGGATGATCCGGGCGATAATGGAAATGCTATGTTTGCTCGTCTTAACCCCTTAATTAACGAGCTCAAGGGGCTCGGCTCCTCTATCCGTGATGTTGAGATTTGCAGGAAGATGATCCGAGTTCTCCCCCGAGCTTATTATAGAGACTTCATCGTCTACATCTCCAACAGTGCCGAGCTCAAGACCATGACGCCCATGGCACTCTTTGGGCGCATCACCACTCATGAGATGTTGGTGAATGAGCCTGAGGACGATCAAGCACCCAAGAAAGAAAAGACGATCGCTCTCAAGGGCAAGGCTTCCAAGTCAAGCAACAAGTCAAGCTCTGAAGATGAATAAAGCTCAAAGCTGCAAAATCAAATGGAGAACCCTTGCACTTGTGATGAAGAGCACCGGCAAGATGTTCAAGAAGTTCAACTTCAAGAATTTCAAGGACAAGAGAGTGCTCGCCTCTATTCGTTGCTATGAATGCAATGAGCGAGGCCATATTGCCTCGGTGTGCCCAAGCAAGAACAAGACCAAAAACAAGCCCAAGGGCAAGGAGAAGACAAGTAGTGATGAAGACAAGTCCAAGAAAAGGAAGGACAAGAGGATATACAAATCAGGCTTCCAACGCGTCGACAAGAATGGCAAGAAGCAAGCGTTTGTCGGTGAGTGGGAGACCGACAACACTTCAAGCGGATCCTCTTCTGCCTCAAGCGATGAGGAGCCCAAGGACAAGGGAAAGGAGAAGTCCAAGGCGCTGATTGGGCTCACGGTGGATGAGTCTGTACCTCCACCTCCTGCTCTTCCACCAGTGAGCTTGGTAGCCACCTCGGAGGATGATGGATGGGAGTCGGACATTGAGCTTGCGACTGTGCCTGTGCTTCCTCCTCGATGCCTCATGGCACACTCCTCGAAGTCCACCGATGAAGAAGTAAGTGATTCCTCTACCACTACTTCATGTCCTCAAATCCCTTATGAGTTTGTTTGTCATATGGCTGAGACTTTGGAGCAAAGTGAAAAGCTTATGCAGAAGTTGAGCTGTAGGTATAACACCTTGCTTGAAAAATTCGAAAATCTTGAAATTGAACATAAGAGTGTGTGCAAGCAAAACAGTGTCTATGTGCAAGAGCGTGATGCCTTGCAATAGTCCGTAGAAGACTTGCTTTCTGATCTTCACAAAATTACGGATGACCATGAATTACTTTTAGCTGAGAATGCTTTGCAAGATGCTTTGAATGATTTGCCAGCTCTTGATTGCGATGCTTGTAGTGATGACTTGGCACTAGTTGTTGCACCTATTTCTGCTTCACCTGTTTCACCCACTACACATGATGTTTACCTGTTTATGCTTGTGGTGATGATGTGCCTAGTTCAAATGCTCCTATGCTTGATTCACCTACTCTTGCTATTAGTCCTTCTCCTGTTGCTTGTGATAAGCTTAAGTCTATTGCACCTGTCAATGATACACCTGCTGATGATTCACATGTGCTTGTGCCTTCTGGTGAAATTGTCTGTGCTATTAATCCTTCCATGATTGCATCATCTTCAAATGGCTTGACTAGTTATCCTGGCATATGTGATCCTAATCATTGCAAGGGGGCACTGGCTGCTAGAGAGCTAGCTATAGAGAATGGGGAGCTAGCAAGAGAGAATGCAGAGCTCAGGGCAAAGTTTGCTAAGTTTAAGATGAGGAGCTATAAAGGGAGTTTGGCCTTGGACAAGATGCTCAAGGACCAACGACCTATCTCCAACAAGGGCGGATTGGGGTTCATCCCTGAGAAGAAGCCCAAGGGGAGAAAGAGGAAGGGTCGTGGTCCTCGTGCATCTGCCAATGGGGTCAACACCTCTCATGCCGCTCATAGGGCTAGCAACTACAACCACTCTTGGCAATACACTAGACAGGCATACCCTAGGAGGCAACCACAAAACACTTGGCAAGCTAGACAATGGGGCACTAGAGATGGTTATAGGCAATGGGAGAACTCTAGGCTCAACACTTGGAACACTAGACCTTGGATGAATTCTAGGCCAAACAACTGGAACACTAGTGGCTATAGGAACAACATGGGTAGGAGAACACCACATAGGGCGTACACTTGGTCAACACCCAACCCTAGACTGGCTAGAGCCCATGTGGAGATGGAAGGGAATTACCTGCTCAAGAGGGATGAGCGAGGTCGTGTCTATGCCAAATACATAGGTATGGCTTCTCAGAATGAACACAAGTCTCATGTGTGGGTTAGGAAGGATATGGTTGATGCATTTGGTACTGTTGCAGCTAACCCTTGGGGACCCATCAGGAGGGTTCCGAAGTCACTTACATGATTGACTGTTGTGAGTGCAGGTGAACTACTGGTGCGGAGGTTGGCATTGGGTGATGGATAGCGGATGTACTCAGCACATGACCGGCAACCCTCCGCTATTCACCTCGCTCGGGGAAGAAGGATGCTTCCCTAAGAAGGTCACATTTGGAGATGGAAGCAAGAGTCGAGTTTTTGATACAGGCAAGGTATACATCTCTCCAGAGCTGTCAATTCAGAATGTCTTGCTTGTTCAGCCTCTCAATTATAATCTTATCTCCGTGGCCCAACTGATCGACTTGGGATTCCATTGTCATATCTCACCAACTGAAATGAGGTTTATGGATGAAAATGATAAATTGGTGTTCAAAGCTTTTCGATTTCAAAACCTCTTTCTTGCAAAATTTGAGTTGCCACCCACGTCCGACTCCACTTGCCTCCTCACCAAAGTCGCTCTTGGATGGCTTTGGCATAGGCATCTTGGGCACATGGGGATGGCCAATTTGAAGAAGTTGGTGAAAAATGATTTCATTCGTGGCGTGAAAGATGTTTACCTTTGAGAAGGATAGGCTATGTAGTGCATGTCAAGCAGGGAAACAAGTAGAAAACCCTCACCCAGCCAAAAGTTACATGTCCACATCACGACCCTTAGAGCTCTTGCACATGGACATTTTTTGACCTACTACGTATGTGAGCCTAGGAGGAAACTTGCACTGTTTAGTGGTTGTCGATGACTTCTTCTGATACACATGGGTCTTCTTTTTGCCTGACAAAAGCCCCGTTGTGGATGTTTTCAAACGTTTTGCAACTAGAGCCCAAAATGAATTTGAATGTCCAATCAAAAGTGTGAGAAGTGACAATGGAATGGAGTTCCTAAACACTAATGTGCAAGATTTATGTGATAAGCTAGGCATCAGGCACCAATTCTCTGCCAGTTATACACCTGAGCAGAATGGAATTGTGGAAAGGAAGAATCGGACACTTATCGAGATGGCACGGACAATGCTCGATGAGGACAATACGCCTGATGAGTTTTGGGCAGAAGCAAAAAAACACAGCTGCTTACTGTGTCAACCGCCTGTATCTTCATCGCCTGCTCAAGAAGACCGCCTACGAGCTTCTAGTTGGACGGCGGCCGAATGTCTCATACTTTAGAGTGTTTGGCTGCAAGGCATTCATCTACAAGAAGTGTCAGCAGCTTGGCAAGTTCCAGAGCCGGTGCGAAGAGGGGTTCTTGGGGCATGCTTCAAGGTCTCAGGCTTTCAGAGTCTTCAACAAAGCGACAGGGCTGGTTGAGGAGAGTTGCGATGTCAAGTTTGACGAGAGCAATGGGTCTCAAGGGCAGCATGACAACTTAGATGATGTGGCAGACGAGCCCCTGGCCAGAGCAGCTCAGCAAATGCCAGTTGGAGATGTCAGACCAATGGAGATTATACCAGAAGATGAGCCAGCACCTGTTCCTCCACCGACACTTGACAGGGCACCAGATTCAGGGGGAGCCTCACCTCAACACAGTGGCTCCAGCTCTGAGTCTGGTCTAGCTCCAGCTCCAGCCTCAGCTCTAGCAGACAGTTCAGCCTAGAAGACCGCCTACGAGCTTCTGGTTGGAAGGCGGCCAAATGTCTCATACTTCAGAGTGCTTGGCTGCAAGGCATTCATCTACAAGAAGTGTCAGCACCTTGGCAAGTTTCAGAGCCGGTGCGATGAGGGGTTCTTCTTGGGGTATGCTTCAAGGTCTCAGGCTTTCAGAGTCTTCAACAAAGCGACAGGACTAGCTGAGGAGAGTTGCGATGTCAAGTTTGACGAGAGCAATGGGTCTCAAGGGCAGCATGACAACTTAGATGATGTGGCAGATGAGCCCCTTGCCAGAGCAGCTCAGCAAATGCCAGTTGGAGATGTCAGACCAGTGGAGATTATACCAGAAGATGAGCCAGCACCTGTTCCTCCACCGACACCTGACAGGGAACCAGATTCAGGGAGACCCTCACCTCAGCACAGTGGCTCCAGCTCTGAGTCTGGTCCGGCTCCAGCTCCAACCTCAGCTCCAGCAGACAGTTCAGCAACAGAGGCAGCTTCATAGCAGAATGAGGCAGCAACACCGCAAATCTTGAGGCAGCACCACACCATTGCCCAAGATCACCTAGCCGGGCAGGTGATTCGTGATCCAACACGTGGAGTTCAGAGGAGGTCCAGGACAGCAAACATTTGTGAGTTTCAAGCCAACCGAAGTTGAGCCGAAGAAAGTTGAGGAGGCATTGACCGACCCAGATTGGGTCAATGCCATGCACGAGGAGCTCAATAACTTTGAGAGGAACAAGGTCTGGACACTTGTTGAGAGACCCAGTGACTGCAACGTGATCGATACCAAGCGGGTGTTCAAGAATAAGCAGGATGAATTTGGATCAGTGGTGAGGAACAAAGCCAGACTTGTGGCTCTGGGCTTCACACAGATTGAGGGTGTTGACTGTGGAGACACATATGCCCCGATAGCTCGTTTGGATGCAATTCGGCGGCTTGTGGCATTCGCAACGTGTCACAACATTGTACTCAAGTAGATGGATATCAAGAGTGCATTTCTGAACGGCTACATCGGGGAGTTGGTATATGTTGAGCAGCCACCAGGGTTCGAGGACCCACAGCACCCAGATCATGTGTACATGCTGTCGAAGGCATTGTATGGACTGAAGCAGGCTCCATGGGCTTGATACGAGCGACTAAAGGAGTTTCTCACTCTCTAGGACTTCAGGGTTGGACGAGTCGACTCAACTCTGTTTACCAAGGTGATGGATGGGGACCTCTTCCTCGTCCAAGTGTACATGGACGACATCATCTTCGGCAGCACCAACGATGCTCTTTGCACTGAGTTCAGCGAGATGATGGCCAAGGAGTTCGCAATGTCGATGATGGGCGAGCTCAAGTTCTTCCTGGATTTCAGATCAAGCAGCTAAGGACTGGCACATTTATATCCTAGGAGAAGTACATACAAGATTTGCTCAAGCGCTTCGGGCTACAGGATTGTAAGCCCATTCTGACTCCCATGGCTGCAAATGGGCATTTGGACCTCGACACTCAAGGTACTCCTGTTGATCCCAAGCTTTACCGTTCAATGATTGGTGCCTTGTTGTACTTGACTGCTTCTAGACCTGATATAATGTTCAATGTATGCATGTGCGCTAGATATCAGGCATCCCCTAGAGAACTGCATCTAAATGCTGTTAAACGCATATTTCGATACCTTAAACACACCCCTAGCATAGGCATTTGGTTCCCTAAGGGTTCACAGTTTGAGCTCCTCGGTTACTCCGACTCAGACTACGCAGGATGCAAAATTGACCGTAAGAGCACTTCGGGAGCATGCCATTTTCTAGGGAGGTGTCTGGTGTCTTGGGCATCTGGAAAACAGAATTCCGTGGCGCTATCAACGGCCGAGGCCGAATACATAGAGGCAGGGAGCAATTGCGGACAGTTGCTTTTCCTCACACAGTCACTTTACAACTATGGCATAAAACTTGACCACATTACCTTGCTATGTGATAATGAAAGCGCTGTGAATAGCTTCTAATCCGGTCCTGCACTCATGTACTAATCACATTGACATTCGACGCCATTTCCTCAGAGAGACCACGTAGCAAAGGGTGACGTTGTGCTTGAGCATGTGTGTACTGATGACCAACTTGCAGACATATTCACAAAACCACTAGATGAAAGAAACGAATTGAATGTGCCTGATAAGTCAAATGCAGATTGACACCTAAACTGGACTACGGGAGAGGTCCCATGAGAATACCTATGTACATATTAGCTTGCTGTCAGGGCTTTGTTTATTATACTTGATCTCTAGACATGTCTAGTTGCTCTATTATATGGTTTGGAGATCTTGTACATCTGTGTGCCGAATCATTTGTTCATATTTAGCTTAATTAACTCATGTAATGAACTCGACACCTAAGGCTTGTCTTACGTCAACCAATAGTCACTTGTATCATCTAGTTATTCAACTGATGAGGACATCACCAGCATGGATACGATCAGTGTGACCGTTGGCCCTCCTTCCTCTCTGACTGCTTCAACGACTACCGACGCCACTCCATCTTCGTCGCCAACAATTGACGCTGGGACATCTTCATCACTGAGGGGCATTAATCCTAAAGCCCAGCCTTACAAGCCTTCTCCAAAGAAGAAACACCACAAGTCCAAGACCCACAAGGTCTCGACGTATCAAGGAAAGCCCACATGGAGGCCCAAGATGCCAAACAGCCCGGTTCGGCCATCCAGCAGCACGCCAACTTCAAACGGGCATAAATCGGACTCCCGAACTCCGATTTCAGCGTGTGACCACTCGTTGGAAAGCTTATGAGATAAGATTTCCAATGGATCCGGCCCCACCTCCAGATTCACTCCAGAGCATCAGGAAAATGCAGAAGAATTTCACAGGCCACAATTTCAGGGTGCTGCGTCACCGTATTTTTGGGCCTATGGCCCATGTAACTTAGGGTTTTGGTGGGTGCCCCTGTTTTGGCCGCGCTACACCTCCTGGCCGCTGCTATATATGTTGACCCCCTGTGTGTCCCTCCTCGTGTTCGCGTGTGTCATCTAAACCACCCGTGACGAGAAACGGAACCTCACCCTTGTTTCGTGATTTATCAGTTATCAACTTGTTCTTGCTTGTTCTCGATTGCTAGCAGGTTCAAGGATCGATCGTGCCTGACTCGGTTGATTGCCTCGTGTGGTGACTTTGCGATTGTTCGGTTGCTAATCCCGTGGATTGGTAGCGTCGTCACTACACCAAATCGACGTATCGTTCTCATCGGAAGATCGGACCGACCTAGCACGCATCATCAACTTCTGTAGCTGACTCCGTGCTCTTGACCTAAGACTATGCCTTACTACTATGAATTGCTTGAATTGTTAAATGAGAACAATTTTCTAAAAATGTTGAGCACCAAAAATATGAATAAGTCAAAAAATTCTCACCACTCCTCCTTCACGAGATAGCTCTCCATTGCACTAGGAGTGAACTTGGGAGGACTGTGGATGACCAAGACGCTTGTCTTCAGTGTAAAGCTGGGCATCGTCAACTATGGCGTGAGATGACGACATGCTTTGAAAAGAGGCCTAGAAGCCCAACAATTTGAAAACTACGAAAATGCTCAACTTAAACCTCAATTTTCTCTCAAATGGCCCGACAGCGATGATTGGTGATAAGGAGTAATTCTTAGAGTCATTTGCATTTAGTCACTATGTGAATCTAAACATCTAGATGCGACTAGTGCCTAAAGTTCACCGACACTTGCCTAAGTTCTAATCAACTTGAATAGCACTTGAAAATTTGCTAGATATGATCTTGTGAACTTGGCAAACCATGCACTAGTTTGATATTTTGTATGGTGGACATCTAGCATTGTTTGGACACTTGTATAACTCTCAAAGCCCTCGACTGCTTCTCTTGTTGTGCATTCAAAGTTCGTGCCAGTTTACTTGTCTTTTTGCATTTTGATAACAAGAAGGGGGAGGAAAATGTGCAAACCAATCTCGATTTGCATAAAACTGGCTAGGGAGTGATGGAGAGCGAAATGACTTAGTTGTAGTGAGCATGTGTTGAGGGGGAGCATGTGAGCAAGATGATAATTGAGCCCAAAATTTCAAATTCAGAACTTCATTCCAATGCATTGATCTAGGGGGAGCTAGGAATCAAGCTTATGTGCATATTCTTCAGTTTTTGGTCTGTTTGACTTGTGATATGCTTGTGCTGTGCTCTAGATCATGCCTCAGCTTGTGCTCAATTCCTGCTCTTGCTTATCTTGCTCTTGCTTTGGACCATGCTCATGCTCTCAAGATATTGCTCATATGCTTTGATACTTATCATCATGACTAGGATGTGCTTAGGATTGAGTGTGCTGGCTTGTGACGTGCTCTAGCTCAAGATGAAACTGCTTTGGCTAGTACTTAATTTACTCAAGACTTGGATGGCTATGGGATCTTATGCATTTGCAACTAACCCCCTGCCATAGACCATGTACACTTGTCTGTTTGAGATTGATTTTGCAGGTCTTGTCACCAAATTACCAAAAAGGGGGAGATTGTAAGCCCTAGGACCTCTAGGCTTTTAGTTTCGGTATTTGGTGACCTGCCACGTCAGCCAAGATTAAGGACTTCAATTTAGCTTTCTTTAATGATTTTGGTTGTGTGCGTGACAAGGTCCGTGCACGTCAGGTGCAGGTCTCTCACTGGCAGGTTGGACCCACTAAGCACTCGAGTCATCGTCTTCAAAGTCTAGCTGTATTGGGAAGGTTCGAGAGCGATCTAGAGAGTGCCAGGTGTCCGGGAGTTGGTTTTCTTTGCGTCAGAGTCACCGGAAGGGCTCGGATGGATCAGAGGCGCTTTTACACGTGTCCAGGTAGTTTTCGTAGCTGCTAAGTCTTGCCAATCCATTAGACGCTAAATCTACAAGCTGACAAATTGATCCCAAAATACCCAAGAACCCTAGGCGTGGCGAGAGAGAGAGAGACGGGAGAAAAAGAAGAGGGAAAGTACCCGGCTATGAATTTTTGGGACCGTACCCGATAGGAAAATTGTCCTAGGGGTCGAGAGAGGCTAAGTCTGGAGGGTGGAAAAGACTGGCCCCGTTGGACTGGGTCCAACGGATGGAGGAGCTCGAGCGACTAAATCCCACAAATATACCTCTCTGTCGGACTGGGTCTAACCACCGTCGGACCGGGTCCGATGAAGCCAAATAGCCAAAATGCGGCTAAGTCCCCCAAACACTCGGACCGGGTCCGATCAAGTGGGAAATTGCCCATCGTACCAGGTCTGACCACCACTGGACCAGGTCCGACGAAACACGAATTCAAAATCCGGCTAAGTCCCAAACAAACTCGCCTCTGTTGGACCGAGTCCGATGGCCATTGGACCGGGTCTGATGGCTCGGTAACAGGGCACAAACCCTAGGAGCTTAAACTCCATCGGACCGGGTCTGACGGTCGCCGGACCGGGTCCGACGGACCGATCTGAAAACTCCGCCACGAATCTATGAGCGCCACATGCCCAATCTCGAAGGTTCCAAGGTGAGTTCTATAAATAGAGGAGTCCAGCTCGTGTACAAACTGAGAGAGCTCATTTGTTTCCACCCCTTTGGCCTTTGCAAGTGTGAGAGCTCCTCCCATGGCTTCCTCCATGTCCATGGCTTCCATCCACCCTAGAGCTTTGGAGTGAGAGGGAGAGAGAGGGGAGAAAAAGAAGAGGGAAAGCTCGTGCTCGTCTTCCCGGTTTCGTTCCCCTTCATCCCCGGTACGTGGTGTGTGTGAGTCCCGATCTTCGAGTGCTCTTTGGATCATCTTGCCGGTGTGAGTCCTCACCTTCACGTCCAAGTGCTTCAACGTTGCGTGCTTCACCAAGTTTGTACCTTTATGCCATCTTCACCAAGCCAAAGCCCTTGCGGGGTGCAAGGCCACCGCCAGCTCGTGTCCGGGGTGCTTCCTCTTCGTGTGTCGAAGAGTCGTGATTGTCTACAACCTCCGGAGCGCCGGACTTCGCTCAAGGTTGCCGGGACGCCATAAACCCTTCGTGTGTCGGGGGTCACCGTGTTTCCCACGGTGCGTTCAACCAGGACCTCCGTTGACGCCGGACTTCGTCAAGGTCTCCGGGTTGCTTGTACAAATACCTTCTCCGCGAAGGTCAGTGCCGCTTCGGTGGTGCCGGGAAATTCCTCATCGAGGAGTAGGTGCTTTGCGCCGAACCACGTTAAAAATTGGTGCGTCTCCCTGTCCGAATTTACTTCCCGCACTTTACTTCATTGTTGCTTCGGCTATCTCTAGGTGTCGCTTCGGCTATTAGAATAGTTTCATTTTCGCGCATACTCAGTAGCTTAGTTTTAATCCCTAGGGTAGCTAGTATAGTTGCTAGGATTGGAACTAGGCTTGGTTAATTCAGCTTGACTAAAAATGAAAAAGAACAAAAATTGAGCTAAAAATTGTTAGACCTAGCCGCTTCACACCCCCTCCCCTCGCGGCCTTAGATACTTTCAGCGGTGCACCGAACGTGTCCGATGAACTCCCCACGGCTGACCAAGCGAATGTACACCAGGTGTTCGGCACAATGACACATCCGATGGACGTGTCCGACGGCGCACCGGACGCGTCTGGTGAGCGACAATTTTCGATAGGGGGATTTGCATTTGGTTCGGGCATAATTATTTGCCTCGAGGGAAGTTTCAACAGAGAGAAAACGAGGCTCTGGTCAGAATTATTTCTCACGACCGGATGTGTCCGGTGAGCGCGATAGATGGCTCCCTCTCTTCCTCTTCTCTCGTCTTGCTCTCCACGCCTTAGGGTTTGATCATTGGCCACTTTTGTTGACTTGTGGACTCGGAGGGAAGTTCGGATAACTTAGGCGGGAAGTTTTGTGCCCACGGAAGATTTCGGCTTTTGGGAAACTTAGTGGCTCATACCTGACAACCCTGGACAGCTAGACCCTGGAACCCTCATGAACCTGGGCAGGTGTACCGACTCCGGAACCTTCTCATTCTATCCAGCTCAGACTTGACAACCCTGGACCGATCCCCACTAACATATGGATTCTAGACCTGTGCTCTGTGGGACCTGCAACCGGACTGAAGATAGCCATGCTTATTGGGTCTAAAACTACACACACGCAAGAAAATAGAAGAACTAGGAATAAGGTCCTTAGTCTTGGTGAGTTCGCGGTGATCCATCTTGAGGCTCAGTTACCATCAATTACCAAAACTCTCAGCTCATCGGAGCTTGAGCTTACATCCGGCCAGCCTAACAGACCTTCTTTTTTCATATTTTTTAAAGTCTTCCCACGGTCGGATTAAAAAAGTTAATACATAAAAATTTCATGACACGTTTTTTTCATGTTAACAAGTTTTTCATTTGAGCTAAAAAATCATAAAAATTCAAAAAGACTTTTGTTGTGTTGGAAACAGCTCGGATGCTTTATGGATTTTGTCGTTTCTTGCTCGTTCTAATCCCGACCGAGTATCGGTTTGTTGCGTTGGGTTCGTGGCAATGCCGCGGACGTTGTGGCTGTGCTTCTGTTGTTGTTGTTGATGCACGCAATGTGGAGTGGATAAGTCTGTTCACCCGATCTGGTTAGAGGCCGAGTGTAATCTCGCGGTGGGGATGGTTATCGCTTTGGAGCATGAGCACTTGTCGGTTGATGACATGCGGATGCTTGGACATGAATGGATCATTGGAGGCTGTTCATGGTGCTCTGAGATTCGTGCATGAGTTAACCTATGTGTTATATGGGCTTGACTGGTGGCCTAGGCTTGAGCTCATGTTGGGACTGAGGCTATATAAGAAGTGATTGGTCGGCCACTTGCTCATATTCCTTGAGTGTGGTGCTCTCCTCTCATATGTGTGTGCAAGAGAGGGAGAGAGTTTAACTTGTAATCTTTCTGTGCAATCAAAAAAGACAAGTTGTGAGGAAATTGTGTCTTCATGCTGATTCCTTGGTGCTCTTGTTGTTTTGATTTGTTCATCTTATCTCTCACGTTTCTTTCCCAATTTGATTTTGTTTTGACCTGTTTTGGTTTGGATTCAAGATCCTGTTTGCGGAAATTTTGACCATAGATTGACGATAGCGACACGTTGGCGCCTCGTTGACATCTCTCCCCTCATTGGAGGCATTAACAAAAACCGATGCCTTACCACTTGGCTATACTCCAAACGGGGGGAAGGCTCGAAGAAAACGAGCTGGGATATAGATTTTTCAGAAGGAAGAGTCCCTCGGTCTTCCTTCTTTCCCGGGGATCAAGGAAGTAGTAGCGGGACAGTCCATTATTTCCCCCTTTAGACCAACTACAACAAGCTTGCTCCTTAGGTCAGCTCTCTGCTCTACCCATTTGTTTGCAATGCCTTGCTTATCAAAATAGGCCTTTCTGCAACCACGCTGAAAAACTGCACTTGTTGGCTCCGCGTCCACTGAAACTTATGAAAAAGAAATGTATATTATCTTGTGCGCTTGCTCCCATCCAAAGCCTCGGGGTGAAAACCCGATCCACAGTGGACGACCGATGGTGGAGTGTCTAATTTCATCCCCTGCATGAAGCCATCTTTTGGTAGGCTTCGGCAGTCAGCTATACAAAGAAACAAGAAAAGAAAATAAAACTCTCATAGAGCTGCCAAATTAGCCTGGGCTCAAAAATTCATCCACTCACTACTGCGGATCGGGGCTTCCAAAGCGGCCCATCACAAGCGGTTCGCTTTAAGCCGCTTGCGACCTAATCGCCACAAGCGGTTCGTGGCCAACGGATGGGCGGGTGGCGGGAAAGGGCATATGCAAGCGGTTCAAATTAAGAACCGCTGGCAGAGATTGCCCACTGTAAGCGGTTCGTATCACGAACCGCTTGCAGGACTCTGAAAGCGGTTCGTGATACGAACTGCTTCCAGAGGCAAATCTCTGCAAGCAGTTTCTACTTTGAACTGCTTGCATATGCCCTTTCCCGCCAAGGGCATTTAAGCCCTTCTTCCTCTCCGAGCAGCTCGTAGAGTAGCACTGACGGGCCGAGCTGTTCATGCAGGGGAGGTGCTGCCAAAATTTTTAATTGAGGCTAATAGCTCGAAATTAAGGTTTCCAAGGTAAGTAAACATGGTCCCAACATCATTTTCATGTAGATGTTGCTTATCTTTTTGCATTGGATGTGGAGAAATATTGAATTGATCTTGTTTGAATTGAAGGGTGTTTGTTTTGCTAGCTCTCTAGATAATTGAGGCAAGATGTTGATCTATTGGGGGGTTTAAGTCCCTTAGTTTTGTATCCTTCTTTTAATGATGTATAAGATGTTGAAATTAGTTGGTAGGGCTGATTATTTGTTTTAGAGAGCTAGATATAGTTTGGTGCCTTAGTTTTTGTCGGAAGATGTCTATTGTGCTACTCGGCTTCATTCTCGATGAGGTCATTAACTCCCATGGTGAGTTCCATTTTCGAGAACCATATTTCAACACGAACGAACTAGGGACGACTTCTACGTCGTCAAAGAGCGTCAAGAAGAGTACTGCAAGGAAACAATGAACTGTTTGGTCCATTTTGCATCATGTATATTAATTATAAACTTTGTAAATTTGGTTCATTATTACTTCATGCATGTGTGTCTAGGCTGGTGCATATAAAGTGTACATTATTATCTATATTATCTAATATATTTAAGCTTGTGTTATCGCTAATTATATGCTCATCGTATATGTATTTAAATTTAAACAACAAATTAAAAAAAACCCTGCCGAAATATATATTTAAATATCTATTTGCGCCGCCCCCAAATTAACCAGGTAGTAAACTGCACGTCTGCGCAAGCGGTTATTCAACCGCTTGCGGAGATGCCTCTCGGCAAGCGGTTGGTGCCTCCAACCGCTTACAGAGAGCTCCCACGTGGCCTACAAGCCCGTCCGCACAGAGCACTGTGAACCGCTTGCAGAGGGGCATCACTAGCGGCTCTAGGAGCTGCTTGTGATGCCCCTCAGGCATCAGTCGCGGTTGCCTGCAAGCGGTTCTAAAACCGCTTGCACAGGCCTTACGAGCCGCTTGGCCTAGGGTGATCCGCAGTAGTGACTCAGGAGCTCCTGATTCAAGTTGAGGAAAAGGACAGAAATCGTAAGTATTTGCTTCGGCAAACATCTCAATAGACAAAGACAAATAGCACCCTTGGGCTACCAACTATTCACTCCATGAGCTCAACTACAGTCACAGCAAAACTTCTTCCCGGTTCAGCGAAAAACAGCATATAGCACTGTTTCCTTCATCACTTGTCAGAAGCGCAGTAAGTAGAGAATACAACCTCACCATCATCAGGTCAGCATCTCCCGTGCGTGGAGTTCAATACAGTCACATGAAGATCTTCTTAGGTCAACAATAAGAGGAACAAATACCTACCCACGTCACTTGTCAGAAGCATAGTAAGTACAGAACACGGCTTAATCATCAGGTCAGCGAGTACTATCTCAGGCACGGCTTAATCATCAGGTCAGCGAGTACGGTTTCCCCAACCGGGACACAAACGTTACCACGGTATAGAAAATCAAGACTCGAACCTGGAACCTCCTGTCACCACGGGACTCCACACTCACCAACCTAACCAACCCACCCAGCCATGCATATTTACTAGACTAGGATATGCATTCCTTTTGAACTATGCTGAAACGAGGCTTCAGTCCCACGAACCGGGACTAAAGCTTACCTTCAGTCCCGGTTCGTGTTAGGAACCGGGACTAATTTGTGCTCGTGCCAGCTGGCATGTACTCGTCTGCCAAAACGCTTTTCTATCCCGGTTTGTAATATAAACCGGGACTAATGTGGATGAAAAATCATGCTTTTGACCTAGTAGTCATGAACCGGGACTGATGCCACCATCAATCCGGGTTTGTAGTTAACCGGGATTGATGTGCCGGGATGGAAGGTCCTTTCTCTAGTAGTGCGCCAAGGGCCCCCAATTTTGGAGGCCCCGACCCATATAGTTAGTAGGTATTAGTAAGTACTTCTATTAGTAACAAATATTTGTGGTTTAAACTTTTTAGTTTACAAAGCAAAGTCACTAGTTATCATTATAGTTTATCTATGAAATCATAAAAATTATAATATTGTTGAAGTACTTTTCGAAATGAATCTCCGCTTGCGGAGATGCCTCTCGGCAAGCGGTTGGTGCCTCCAACCGCTTACAGAGAGCTCCCACGTGGCCTACAAGCCCGTCCGCACAGAGCACTGTGAACCGCTTGCAGAGGGGCATCACTAGCGGCTCTAGGAGCTGCTTGTGATGCCCCTCAGGCATCAGTCGCGGTTGCCTGCAAGCGGTTCTAAAACCGCTTGCACAGGCCTTACGAGCCGCTTGGCCTAGGGTGATCCGCAGTAGTGACTCAGGAGCTCCTGATTCAAGTTGAGGAAAAGGACAGAAATCGTAAGTATTTGCTTCGGCAAACATCTCAATAGACAAAGACAAATAGCACCCTTGGGCTACCAACTATTCACTCCATGAGCTCAACTACAGTCACAGCAAAACTTCTTCCCGGTTCAGCGAAAAACAGCATATAGCACTGTTTCCTTCATCACTTGTCAGAAGCGCAGTAAGTAGAGAATACAACCTCACCATCATCAGGTCAGCATCTCCCGTGCGTGGAGTTCAATACAGTCACATGAAGATCTTCTTAGGTCAACAATAAGAGGAACAAATACCTACCCACGTCACTTGTCAGAAGCATAGTAAGTACAGAACACGGCTTAATCATTAGGTGAGCGAGTACTATCTCAGGCACGACTTAATCATCAGGTCAGCGAGTTCTATCTCAGGCTGTCACAGCACCTCCCCGTTTCCATGTCACACCACATTACCCCAGGTGACAACTCTCTACATCAAATGTTTAAATGTTAGTCACAATCAAATTAGATTATGTGTTGCTCACAAAAGATTTTTTTTCCCCAATAGCAAGATCTAGCTTCGCTTACCTTACTTCTCATCGTTGGGTTCGAACTGTATCTCATCATGAGGAGGAAAATACCTTGCAAACCTGCAAATATTGAAACCATTATATGCTGAATCTTATTAAGTAAATAGAAGATACAATGATTCAATAATAAATAGTAGATGCAATAGTTGACGAAACAAATACCTTTGGCTGGAACCCCTCCCGGCTGGATCATCTGCAGCATGAAATCAAGGGATTGACATTTTAACTTCTCCATAACTAGCAGCAAACTGATACGACCCCACCAGGTCAACCTCGTCTGGTGACAGCACCATGCCGTACTAAAAAACAGGAAAACAATAGGTTCAATAACTTTTAAGTTAGGTTGTGACTTTTTACAAAGCTAAAGGGATATATATATACAGGAAATCAATAGGTTCAATTTTAACTTTTAAGTTTGGTTGTGGCTTCTTACAAAGCTAAAGGGATATCATATATACCTTTTCAGCCCCTGTCTGCAACAGATGTTTCAGTGCATTGTTGAGGTTTCTAAAGTATTCCCTCACACTGTTGAGCCGGTCGGCCAAATTCTCATCATTATTCACTCCTTCAATCAGATGGTCTCTTTTCTCTTTGTACCATTTATCCATGGCTGCTTGAGTTTTCTTATTTTTGGGCAAGTTGTGAATTCTAGCAAGCCTCAACAGAAAGTTATTCTGCTGAAACATCTCCACCCACTGATTGAATGGAGGAAAATTTATACCAACATCTAACTGATCATAATGCAGTGGTAAAGAAAGTATTGCAAGAGATCATCCATTGCATGGTTCCTTTTCTCTCCATCCATCCAACAGATAAAATTTTTGATAATGTCATAATCCTAGACTGGATTGTTTTCCACATTGTCATGATCATTAACATAGTTTCCTTTCAGCAGCAGCAGGACTTGCTGCAGATCAGCAGGAAAGTGTTTCTTCTCCAAGCCCATTTT
Organism: Raddia distichophylla; assembly: GCA_005191435.1. Lineage (NCBI taxonomy): Eukaryota > Viridiplantae > Streptophyta > Magnoliopsida > Poales > Poaceae > Raddia > Raddia distichophylla. The sequence continues at coordinate 1,075,354 of SPJY01015242.1, read as the reverse complement.
CACTAACTGCTGCTCAATTAGATCCCGATGGCATTCAGATTACTCACTGCTTTCTGAGGTGTATAGCTGACGAGATTGGCACCACGTTCACTGTTTTCCTTTTGAAAAAAATATTCTTTTCTTTGATCTTGACATAGCATGCTTTGCTCTTGAAAGTATTGCCAACACAAACTATCAAAGACCTTGCAAACACTTTAAATGGAAGGCATAAATGCCAATGGTAAACCTCAGGAAAGCTCATAGTGAATTTAGGAACTTTGGTTCTAGAAAAATCAGGAGAAGGTTCAGGACCAGTTCCAGGAACTTTAGTTCGCTTGAGTGCATGATAGAGGGTGAAGTACTCAGAGATGTTTGTGTTGAACCCTTCCCACTCGGACAAATCAGGAGGTGCATGCAGCATTAAATTATATAGATCCAAAGAGTGCCCATGTTGAATCAAAGAATTATCCCCCTGCAGAGAAGTAAAAAAATGGCGAGTGAGATGTCATGGGGCATTTCATCACATAAATAACAACAAGAAGTCTTTTAGTCCAAACAAGCTGGGATAAGATAGAGATGAAATCCAATATACACAAGCAAAAATGAAATATAAAGAAAGCATTAATAATAGTAATATTACATAAAAAATAAAGTTACCTGGGATATCAAGAGCTTCTCCTCGTCCACAAAGTAATGAACACTTTCTGGGCACTGTAGTTCTATTGGTTTCAAAACAAATGTAGCATAAACCGGATTGAATGACCCTTTTTTATTTGTACTGGGCAAAGAGTTTATCTGGATTGAAGTTTGCCAAAGAAAAATGTCAATCAAACTCACATATTTGTACAAAATGTGAATCAACGGATCTAGAAAATTAGGGGAAAGTTGAACTTTGGGTTAGATTAATTAGAGCAAAATACATGGAGGGTAATTTTTATACATATTCAATAGGGAAAATTTTGTTCATGCACTACATAGTTGTGCGATTTCACATTTACCACGTTGTTTTTGCCACTACTTTTTTGTGCACCCTTTTCGTTTGTACCACTCTATCAGTGAAATCAAGTTGACCGTCAGTTTGGGCTTGTTTCAGCCATGAGTTGGGAGAAAAATATAGTGACGTGACTAATATACCCTTAGAGGGGCAATACCTAGCCAACGGTGGCCTGCTTCGCTGCACCTCCCTCTGGCATTGACTTCTTCGGCCTCCCCAACTGTCATCTCCTCTCCCCTTCTCTCTAACCCTAAATAGCAACCCATTCACAAATCCGAGGCAGCAGAGATGAAATCCCCCAAATCCACTGGTGGAATCAAGATGGGTACCCCCGCCGCGGATCCAGGATTGGATCAGATTAGTTCAGAGGTCACCCTAGAAAGGTAAGTGAGGATTTCAAATTCCGATTTGATCTTTCCTTTTTGGTTCCCCTTTTGGTGAAGGGATCTTTTTTGTTTAGTGTAGGTTTGATTCGATATATGCTAGAGAAAAGTTCAGATTGGAAGTGAAGTATGCCTCCCGTCGCCTTAGCTATAGAGAACACAAATCGTCACCCCATGGATATTCACATATGATGTTGCGCCTTCCCCAAGTTTGAGTTCTTTTGTTTCCAATTTGTGTGAAAAATATCCTTGGGATGCAGATGAATATGTTACTATGACATATCACAGTAGTGGAAAGAAGGCCTGATGATGATTTGGTGATTTGGCTACCATGTTTGCCGAGCATGAGAGTGATCGCAAAGTGAGTATCACTGTGAATTTCCATTACAAACAAAACTCAGTATAAACTCGCAACCAATGCCGCTGCTAACTGCAGATGATCCTCAGTTTGAGCCCTATGAACAAGTGGGTATGGATGATGAGAATATGTATGATATGTCATGTGAAGAAGAAGAAGCTCAAGCTCAGGACAATGGTATGGATGAATCAGAAGAAGGAGAAGAAGCTCAAGCTAAGGAGGATGGTGTGGCTGTAGAAGAGGATAATGCAGAAGGTATAGCAGATGGTGTGGAAGAAGAGAATGATGGAGAGATTGGAGATGAAGCTACTGATATCCCTCACATTGCTTATGACAAGGATAATCCTTCCTTTGATAAGGGGCTATGTTTCCCGTAATAACTTCGTATAGCATACATTATACGAAGTTATACGAATTTAAATTTAAACAACAAATTAAAAAAAACCCTGCCGAAATATATATTTAAATATCTATTTGCGCCGCCCCCAAATTAACCAGGTAGTAAACTGCACGTCTGCGCAAGCGGTTATTCAACCGCTTGTGGAGATGCCTCTCTTTGACCAACCGCTTGCAGAGAGCTACCACGTGGCCTACAGGCCCGCCCGCGCAGAGCCCTGTGAACCGCTGGCCGAGGGGCATCACTAGCGGCTCTGGGAGCCGCTTGTGATGCCCCTAGGGCATCAGTCGCGGTTGCCTGCAAGCAGTTCGAAAACCGCTTGCACAGGCCTTACGAGCCGCTTAGCCTAGGGCGATCCACAGTAGTGGCACTACAGGAAACGTCAACAGTTTCGAGTGACAAAACCATCGAACAAAGCGCACAAGCCGTCGGGATACTATTGTCTTCACGGCTAGCCGTCGAGAGAACTCCGGAGAGAGAGAGACATTGTCTCGACGGTTCCATATAAGCTGTCAAGACTAAATTGTCAACCAGACATAATTTGATTTTTAAAATTAGAAAACAAAAATTTTTGCTCCTCAAAAATAATGCGTTGACGTTTGTGTTTCGCCCGGAGCGCACATCTGGTCCCCACGACGAGCTCCGTGCTCGGGGGCTGGATCACCTCGCACCGGGCAGCTCTTCGCCCGGAGCGCACATCTGGTCCCCACGACGAGCTCCGTGCTCGGGGGCTGGATCACCTCGCACCGGGCAGCTCTTCGCCCGGAGCGCACATCTGGTCCCCACGACGAGCTCCGTGCTCGGGGGCTGGATCACCTCGCACCGGGCAGCTCTTCGCCCGGAGCGCACATCTGGTCCCCACGACGAGCTCCGTGCTCGGGGGCTGGATCACCTCGCACCGGGCAGCTCTTCGCCCGGAGCGCACATCTGGTCCCCACGACGAGCTCCGTGCTCGGGGGCTGGATCACCTCGCACCGGGTAGCTCTTCGCCCGGAGCGCGCGTCTGGTCCCTCGACGAGCTCCGCGCTCGGGGACTGGATGGTCTTTTACCGGGTACGTCTTCACCTGGTCGCACTTTCTGGTTCCTTTAACGAGCTCCGTGCTCGGGGACTGGATCTCTTTACCTGGTTCCTTTGACGAGCTCTGTGCTCTGGGACTGGGTCACCTTCCTCCTCGTATGCATTGTCTGCTCCTCGCACACGATCTACGTCTGGAGGCACATCACTTTCGCTCCTGAGCACGACATTTGCTCGAGAGCGCGATCTCTATTTCCTCGGGCAGGTTCTAGCCTGAGAGGTGATTTTCGTATTTTCGTTTATGCTTTCCTAGGTATCTTCATGCCTGGATGCAGCAATATGAGTCCATCTCGCGACTTGCTCATTTTCCCGGAAGATCTGATCTTACCGGATGCGGTGGTACACTCTTTACTGCCAGGAATCCAATCCCTCCTTGATGACGTTCAGCCTCAAGGAGATGATTCGCCTCGCACCGGGCAGCTCTTCGCCCGGAGCGCGTGTTTGGTCCCCGCGGCGAGCTCTGCGCTTGGGGACTGGATTTCCGATTTCTACATCGAAGGCTGAGTGCTCTACTCGGACGGATGTGATTCCCTGTTCGGCGCAACAGAATTGCTCGGCACTGATCAGGTTTGTTCGGCCCTGAGCAGGTCTTGCTCGGTTGAACCATAACCTGTTCGGTCGTTTGTTACATGTCTTTGTAGCAGCAAAATTTCCCTCTTCGTGACTTGGAGTCTCAAGAGGAAGACCCCACTCTAGTAAGTCCTTCCACTTGAGTCTCGGGGGCTAGCTGTCGGGGATAGAATTACGGCCTATTGCCATGGCCCACTCCCTGACGGCCCATTCGAACAGCCTACTAGGGCCCAGCTCCCTAGAAGGTTCTATCTGGCCCATATGCATCCTGCCGAACAGCCTCTTGGCTGGCACGGTGCGTGACGGCCTAGGATTCATGTTTGAGTCCTACTCGAACAAGAGTTCTGCACGACTACGTGAAGACCCGGACGTTGGTTTCCCGGATTGGAATAGAAGTCGTGATCCCCAAGAATTGGAGTATACCTTGTCTACCTCGGGATGTATTTGGCATGTACGAGTTCGTTACGTACTCGTGGTTAGCCCGGCCCGATTATCCCCCGGTAGGTCGGTTGTTCAACACTATATAAACCGAGCCCCTACGGCGTGTAGAAGAGAAGTCCAAGATCATTGGACGACACGAGGTCCTTGCATATTGCTTCCTTGTACACCATAATCTCGCCGAGACCTGTTCGTCTCGTCGAGACACCTCTTGTAATCATCTCTGATATATAAGAAAGGCTTGACGTAGGGCTATTATCTCTCCCGAGAGGCCTGAACCAGGATAAAAACCCCTGTCTCCCTGTTCGCTGTTGTTCGTCTTGTTCGGCGTGTCTCCTATCTCTCTCTTGAAGAATCTTAGTTGACTTGGGTAAATATCCCAACCGTCGACAAGTGCATATACTAGGAGCCCATTGTTTAAGAAAGAAAATTGTACCTCGGAGTGATGAGTTGAGAATGTTCTTTATCGCAGTTGAAGAGATAAAGACATTTGTGATCAACGCTGTCCCTAGCAATCACAGTTCCATACACATGGATTGGGAAGCCAACATCCGATGAGGCAATCTTGACGGAGATGATGTTTAGTGCCTCACATAGATTTGGCTTGTAATCGTCGCTACCACCCTCTTCTTGGTAGACTTGATCAGTAAACCGCATTGGACCAAGGGGGGCTGAGATGTGCAAAAACAAAGGCAGAGAATTACAGCATGGTAAATCAAACAAAAAAAAATACAGTACTCCAGTTGGAAGGTGCAGACGCGATTAAGCATCAGGTCTCCAAAAGGTAAAAGAATAAATTTTCAGCATCGACCGATCAATGAATCAATCAGCATGATAGTTGCTAGAATTGTTCGTGGATGTGTGGCAAATGCAGTGGATGAGACGAATTGACTTGGGGGGAGGGGATGGACTGGGCATACACTCCTCGTTGAGGTCGAGGTACTGGAAGTATTGCATTCGGTTGAGGTACTGGCCCCCCTGCTTGGGATCGAAGTCGACGATGGCGGTCTTGGCTTCCATCCACCGGGCGTAGTCGTGCTCCCCCTTTGTCCGGTGGCGGCGCGCCTTGTCCATCGCCCTCTGACGCAGCCTCTCCTTCTCCGCCGCCACCTCGGCCTCCGTCAAGGCCAACAGGCGCGCGACCTCCGCCTCCCCCGTCGCCTTGTTGCGACGTCGGATGTACGCCTGGAACAGGGCCTTGTAGTCCCCTGTTTCCTCGGCCTCGGCGATGACGTCCGCCACGTCCTCCTCCTTCAGCAGGTCGTCTCTCCGGACCATGGCAATGATCTTGGCGAGGGTTTTAGACTCCGACTCCGGTGGCGCCATGGGCATGCCGCCGACGAAGGGAATTGAAGGGAGGGGAAGAATCCGATCTAGGGTTTGCGAGCCGGGCCCCTGCCCGCTTGGAGTTGGGGACGACGCGGAGTTGGGCAAAGGCTACAGTTACGGTCCACGTATATGGGCAGTGGAACGCGGAAGAAAATTTATATATAGTAGTAGTAGTAATAAGCAGTGGCAGTGCGGAAGAAAATTTCACGTCTTCAACGTTTGCCCATCAATCTCAGAGCCACGGGTTGGGTATCCTTAATGCCACCCTTCTCCTTCCATCATTTAACCCTCAACTCAATGTAGCGAATAAAATATAAGAGTGAAAAATATTAGGAAAGATAGGAATAGTGATGAGATAGGGGATGTATGGGGATTACATTAAGGATGCTTTTAGGACCGGTTCTTCAGGTTTTAATAGTTTAATGTCTTATCTTCGTGAAAAACATGCACACACGTTAGTCTTTTCGGTCTTTTTTTTGCTATCTCGAAGCTATGTCCTAACGCTTTAAAAAGCAAGCAAAAATGAGATGGATCCGAGTCTCGAGTTTACCTCGGGAATCTCGAGTTTACCTCAGGAAGCTCTCAAAGTTCAGTCATTTTAGCCGTTCAGCCATTTAGCCGTTCAGATCAGCCCAAAAAAACAGGCCCTTAGAGTCTCAGAGCAAACTCAGGTGGCCCTCCATATCACTGTAACAGATATGGAGGAGCTGCTGAAAGGAAGGAATCTTTTAAAGGACAGTGCATGTAAATTGTGAAGGAAATTTAGAGGGGTGAATGGAGGGGACGCTAATACTGTATCAGATGTGACGTTTGGAGGAGCTGCTGGGTTTGCTCTTAAAGCATGTCCAACGCTATGGCCTATGGACTATTCCCTTCCTAATTTGATACTAAAAGCACTATTTGACCGTTGGAATGATGAGAGAATAAGGTTTAAATGGATATAAAATAGTCCTAATGAAATTCAACCAAAATTATTCATCAGATAATCGTGTGATTTTAATCAATGAATATGATATTTTGGACTACTTATTTGCATTATCAATTGAAATATTTTTTTGACTAATTTTAAACAAATTTTTGCATGGAAATTTTCCTCATTGGTTAGAGTCTGGCCTATCCCAGACCCAAATCAATGAACAGTGATAGTATAGGCATGGGATAGGCCATGCATTGGACATGCCCAAATCGATTAACAATTTAATGACTTATTTTTATAAAAAAACACACGTCTTAATTTTTTGAGCTTGTTTTTCGCTATCTAGAAGGTACGTTCTAACGCTTTAAAAAGCAAATAAAACGAGACGAATCCGAATCTCAAGTATATTGCGGAAAGCTCTCAATGTTCAGTCATTTCAGTTGTTCAGATCAATCCAAAAATACAGCCCCAAGGGGTTTCTCAACATGCTCAAAGGGGGAGATTGTGTAACCAAGTTGTGATAAGCATATTGACATGTGTGGAGTTTTTGTTGTTTCCGTGATTGGATTTTTCAGTGTTTCTTAGGAGTCCTTTCGAAATCAGAAAGATTCATTGTGTTTAGTGAAGTTGTCGGATTGTCACAGTGTAGTTTTAGGTTTGGGTCTAAATTTTTCAGGCCCACCGGACGCGTCTGAAGTGTCTGATAGGGGCAAACAAATTTATCCCAAGTTTTAATTCTAACATCGGTCTTTTTTATTGGTTCACCCTTTGTTTTTTATGTGTTTTGGTGGTTGTGGACGCAGGTGGTGGACTCGGTGTAGGAGGAGCGGATATGCCTTCAGGCAGGCCTGCTGGCGCATGGTTGGAGACCAGGTGCGGAGTCCGTGGTGAGGGAGTTTGTCACGACATTTTTTCCACACTCCCTTTGATTTTGTCTTTTTTTCATCCTACCATTCCATTACAAAAATTTAAGCACGAGAATATCGTGGTGTCTATTGCCCGTGTGAATGCTTCGGAGTGATGTGAGCGTTGGAGGTTGTCAAGACTCGCTTGGAGATTCGTGTGTGTGTTAAATCCCGCGTGCTAGTGGGCCTTCGCGGGTGTCCCAAGGGTTAACCCCAAGTGTGGGTTTGTGTGGCTATACCCAATAGGTGCTTGGGGAGATGTCACTTCCAGCCAAGTGTGTGTGTCTCCTCCTCAAGTGTGAGAAGGAGAGAGTGGTTTCCCAGTTGTATTTCTTTCCATTAAATAAACGTGTAGTTTGGTAAGTTTTTGTGCTTGTTTTGTGAAGGATTAGGATAGCTTTATTTGCAACTTGTTTGTTTGGCTCCCCTCCTTTTTATGGTTATGATCCATGATATCTTGAGGGTGTTTATATGGTTTTACACCTCTCTTGCACCCTAGGATAGACAAGAGATCAAGTTTTTCCTTAAGTTGCAAATCTGTCCAGAACTTGTTCTTCGCGCTGCAGTTAGTGTTTGATCTTTGGAAAAAAAATTATTTTTAGTGATTCTTGTTGGAGACGGTACGTGACCCATATATTTATCCACCATAAAAATTTGCAGTGACTCATATATGTGTTCCATGTGTTTTGGTTGTGTTTGATATGTTTTGTGTGTGTTTTGTGTGTATTTCATGTGTTTTGTGTGTTTCATGTGCTTGATTGTGTTTTGTGTGTTTTGTTTATGTTTCACATGTGTTTTGCATGTTTTGTGTGTGTTTCATGTGTTCTGTTGTGTTTTGTTTGTGTTTCACGCGTGGTTCATGTGTGTTTGTGCATGTTCCATCTGTTTGGTGTGTGTTTCTGTGTGGAGAGGCTACCCCAGCCTGCTACGCGCCGTTGCCACCGGCTGGATCTGGATGGGGAGCGACGAATGGAGGTGCGCGTCGCGCGTCGTTGCTTGCCGGGGAAGCTCGCAGAACAGGAGGAGGGGAGGAGAGGCGCGCTGTCATGTGTCGTCCTGGTAGAAGGCCACACGTCGTGGGGAAGGAGGCTCACCGGAGACACGTTGGACGATGTAGGCGCGCCGAAGGCACGAGCACGGAGAAGGACAAAGGTGCGTTGGAGGCGTCAGTTAGGAAGAACGATGAAGGCATGCCGAAGGCGCAGCGCTCTGCGTGAGGGTTGTATCCGTCCTACTGCTAATGAACGGTATCCCGTTTTGTATTAGCTCTCTTTTTTAAGGAAAATGCAGGGGACTGTCTTGTATTAATTCAAAAACGAAAGTTACACGGTCAAATTTTTTGGGGGAGGTTTAGGCGTGTTCCTCTCGGACTTGTGATACAGTAGACTAACTTATTACAAAACAGGCGTCTGTCGCCCTGCAAAGGCACATGACCTCCAGGAGAAAATTGAAGAAGGTTATGGGCGACAGCTCCTTTGAGTTGAAGATGCGATTGTTTCTTTCGAGTCAGAGATGCCATAAGGTTGCCGACAAGACAGATCCGAGATGCAGGACATGGTTGGGTTACGTGATGTCTTCAGTTCACCAGACGCTGAAATCGTCGGCGTGGGTCCATGCGGAGCGGACAAGGCATGTGGCATTGAGTTTGGAAGCCAAGAGATATCAAATGTGGGTTCAAACTTTAGACTTGGAAGAGTACTGTCCGGTCGGCTCTCCCAATATACTTGCACCAGCACAATAGCTAGAGGCCTCATCTCAGCCCCCGTGTTCGGCGCATAACTCTGCCCCTTTTTAAAAAGAAAAACAAAGAGAAAGCACTTTCTAAGTAGAGTACACCAAGGTCCTGTCAATTTTCTAGGATCTTCAATGAAGCTACAAATTTCAGAGGAAAAAGCAGAGCACCCGCACCTGTTGCAGGTGTTGTTGCTAACACCGCACCCCTCCGCCCCGTGGGGTCGGTATGTGTTTGCCTGCAGGAACAAGAGGAAGTCTTGGAGAGACACACCTTCGGGTGAACGAAGGCCACGAAAGGCCCTCCCCCGATGGTGGAGAACGATGGCCGAGGAAACTCGCTCGGATCCTCCTCGGAGGCCCACTGTTCGGTCCACCGAAGCCCGAATCACCGAAGGCCCCGCAGTCCCCGAGTGGAACGTGCGAGGATCAAGCGTACAAGGCGTGCACGATTGGAGTGCGTGGGGAGATCGAAGCACCTAGGAAGCGACACGTGTTGCTGCCATGTGTCAACTTTCGGACACGCAGCCACACCGTTGGTTGACACGTGTTGCTGCCACGTGTCAACCAACGGTGTGGCTGTGTGTCCGAAACAAAATTACTCCTGTGCCTCCGATCAGAGTTAGCGTCGTGGGCATTTTTGTAAACTCCCTTGAGAATTTTGTCTCCTTGTACAACGCACAGCTATAAATACGGGGTGTCGTCCCCGAAAATAAAGAGAGGAAGTAATTGCATTTACACTCTACCTACTGTGCTTCATGTTGCTTCCCCGAGGGTATCCCTCGATACGAGCAACAACATTGGCGTCGTCCGTGGGGAACGACATGAAAAGCCGAAACAATGCTACCGAAGCGAAAGGCTGAGTTTAGCTGGAGGTGATAGCGCTGGGGGAGCGGCTGCGAGGGTGAACATGAGGGCCAAGGGCTCGAGGGCGACCCCCCAGGCCACGAGGTTGGGTATTCCGGAATCCCACCCTTCCACCACTCAAGTGCAGAGTCAGGGCACGGGCGAGGCCATCCTGCCAGGCACTGTAGGGGCTTTGTTCGTGCCTCCTTGGTCTGGTGAACGGAGCAGCGTCAAGCTTCTCCTTCGCGCGGGGCTAGGAATCTGGAACAAGAAACAAAACTCAAGACGCTAATGACCCAAATTAATCGCCAACACCAGCCTCCGGTGGACTCTCGGGCGGCCGGATCAGCTTCGGTCCACCTGAACAACTTGGATGGGCGGCTGGCGGAGGACCTGCTGCGGGATCTCATGGGTGAGCGCAAGGTGATGAGGGAGATGGTGGAGAAGTTGCAGAAGGACAACGAGGAGCTTCGTCGAGCACAATAGGGGGCTCGGCCAATCACGTTGGACCATGCCGCCGCTTAGAATCAACATGCTTGGGGCAACCGCTTCCTCCGAGCTAGGCCACCAGTACAAGAGTACGCCATGCAGCCTCCGGCGGCAAGAACGCAACCAAGGGTCACTAACCCCCTGGCACCTGAGATTCAAGGGGCATCATGGCCCAAGGAGTTCAATATGACACCTATCACCAAGTTCAAAGGTGACATAGATCCCCTCGAGTTCCTCGAGGTTCACGAGACAGCAATCGAAGCTGCAGGGGGAGCAGACACCACGAAGGCTAAGACGCTAACCCTCATGCATGATGGGAAGGCGCTCTCGTGGTTCCTCACAGTACCCGGAGGATCAGTCACCTCGTGGGAGCAGTTGAAGTCGATGATGTTGTGTAATTTAATGTTGTATCTTTACGACCGAACTCCGATGTTTTTCTTTCCTGCCTTTTGATCTACTTGTTTTCAACGGGTTCATCTTTTGTCCTATGATAAGACATGCAAATATAGAGGAGAAAGCCTCTATTTTTGTTGGCATGCATAAAAGAGAAGGCACATATTTAATTTGGTTTGTCTTGTTATTGTGCTTCTCTGCATTTGCACAGTTATGTGATGTGAAACTGAGAATAGGTCGTCTTATGTGAAAAGATCTATCTATATGTCTTCCATATGTTTTTCTTTACACTATGGGAGTTTTCCATATCAAAGCACTCTCCAATGGAAGGCCAGTTCACATAAAAAAAAAATGAAAAAAAGGTAATTCCACACACATATGGCATATTGACATGTTACATCAAAACAAGTTAGCTTCTAGTAAATTGAAAGACTTATAGTTGGTTATATGCTTGCCTGGTTTCACATTCTAAATTAGTAAATTGAAAGACATTTGTGCCATTAACATTTAATTAACCATGTCAAGCCATGTTAGATCTATATTTCTTACATAATTTGTGCCATAATTAGTGTTGTCATTTTCAATCACGAAGCAAGCTGGATCATATGCTATATGTAGGGCTTACAAAGGATCTGCAAGATTGTTTGTTCATATGGTAGGAGCACACATTGAACTTAGATATCAAGGAAGATCCATCGGGTGGCATCGGTAAGATACCATGCAAGCTGTCAGCCTTACAGGTGTGTTTGGTTCGTAGTCTAGGGTGGCCATGCCAATTCATTGATCATGCCAATCCAGCGCATGCCAATTTGTTGGCAAAAATCTAGGTGTTTGGTTCGTAGTCAAATAAAAATGACCAATGAAAACAAAAAAATCAAAAGCATTTAAAATGGATTGCTTATGGTTTTAGATGAATTATAAAATTTGTTTCAAAATATTTGGACACTGTTTGATTTTTATACAAAATTTCAATGTTTCAAAATGAACATGTTTGATGTTGATTGTGGATGGTTGTGCGGCTATTTCTCGCGATGGCATCCTTATCTCTACCAGTGGTTATCATACCGGCCTGAAGACTGGAGTCACCTTGGCATCAACTCATGGAATCGCTTACTTCAGCGACCCATCTCATTATCAGATGAAACCTGCGGACTTTGGGTGTGTGCCCATTGGCTATATCGTGACACTGTCATCGTGGGATACACGTTTAAAGAAGGTATGCATGTCGACAAGTTCGTGGCCGATTGCAGTTGGCCAATGTTAGGAGGTGTGGTGCCACTGTCATGGAAAGGAGGGGGAGACAACACTGGGGGACTTCGATTTTGATAGTACTTTTGGTACCGTTTCATCTACTCCAGGGAGAAATCCCTAGGTCTGGCCTTAATTGGTTGTACCTGCCAATGGTAACTTGGTTGTCACTACCTTGTTGAAGGTATTGTCTGGAGTTCGAAGGATTTGCTCTACATGGTGAAAACCTATGTTCTGTACTTTACTGTTTGGACCATGGCAACGGCGACACGTTTTCATGTTGTTTCCTTCTTGTAGGCGTTGCTTTTGGAGGGCCATCATTGCGGTCCAAGTGTTGCTTTGGTGGTTCTAGTTTTTGAGGATTAAGTTGTGTCTTGTAGCTCGCCACGACATCATTTTTTTGTCATGTCTTTTTTTGTTTTAATAATTTTAGGCTGTGTGCATCCTAGCTATGCAGAGGCCGGAATTGGTCTTAGTGTGATTGTTTCATCTTGATGTAATTATCTATGATCAATAAAGCTTCTTTCATCTTAAAAAAAATTACATTTAGCTGCTAACAGCTAGCCGTGCCTGAACTCGCTGATAGCTGGGCCACCGGCGCTGTAGCTGAGTCGCTACAGCTGGGCCTTCGCGTTGGCGTGAATTGGCATGGCGCGGGCGACCATTTTCCTCGCCTGCGCCCGAGCCCGGGCTCGCTCAGAAGAAGGAAATCAAAGGCACGCCATTGCATTGGTAGGGTGAGCCAACCAATGGCTGTGAACCAAATGACTACCAAATTGTTATGGCAGCCAATTTTTGGCATAGCAAACGATGCCTGCAAACCAAACATGCCCTACATCTTTGCAATGTATTAATTAATGTGTCTACAACTATCATATTCATGCTACTTATCTTTTTAGACTAAATGACAAGTACCCCCTAGATCTTTTTTTGGTTTAATCTGAATTCTGAAAGATGAGAGAGCAATGTTGTGGATAAAATTGTCATTGTTGTACTTATGCAAAAGTAGAGATGATATGAGATTACATATTCTCACAGATTCTCACTCATCCATGATGGATCAAGAGGACAAAGAAGCAAATGAACAAATGGCAATGTTGTGATTAATATTTACTCAAGTTATTTAATTTTGCATGACAATGTGCTTTTAAATAAACAGTTCCAACTATGCTCATATCTCTGCATTCCTGATAGAGTAGCACCCATAATTGGCAAAACAATTAAGCTTTGGACACTACAGAGGATGAAACTAGAAAAGGAAATGTAATATAACTACCTGCAATATGCAATTATATTTGTGTAAAGTACTCTATTTTTTATTTTGAGCAAAGGGCAGGAGCGCTGCTTTTTCATTAACTAGAAGCAAGATATGTACAAGAATTGACGGTGCTGAAAGTGCATCTAGGCCCTAAATGTTTTTGGTGATTAATGAGTAACAATTATAGAGCTAATATTTCTATTGGAGAATTGTGCACAGTGGTTATACAGGTTAATTGCATGAGGTACATGTTTACATGTGTTGATGTACCCCTCAAAAGTGAATTTATTGCAAGAAGGCATCAAGACTAGTATTTGTTTGTAAATCTTTATTTATTGAGTCCTAGGGATGCCGTACTATAAAGAGGGATGAAATGGAGAAGCTTATAAAGGTTCCTAAGTGCTCAAAATAGGTATCTCGAAGTTCGTGTGAGTTTTCCACTCAAAATACACTCTATACAGAACCTATGCCATCAGAACATCCGACGAGGGTCGGAACATCCGATGGTAATCCAGCCTGCCCTTAGGTTTAATCCTACCATATTTCTTACCTTTCTATTCGGCACGGTACCTAAGTCTAGTAAATACGGCATTTATCATTTTCAAGCTAGCATGCATATTTTCAAGTCTAGTAAACATTTTCTCAATAACCGAAAATGGCTTCACGATATGATCGGAGGGGACTTGCCTTGATCGGTTCCGGGAAAAATGAAGGGGAAAAATGGCTTCATGATATGATCGAAGGGGACTTGCCTTGATCGGTTCAGGGGACAACGAAGGGGACGTCGTCGATCGGGTCTTCGGGGGCTTGACCTCCTAAACGCGCACATGCATATGCAAAACAATACAACAATCAGGAGAACCATACTTTATGCCATGCTGTTTTTAAGTAAAGTAACATGCAGCAACTTTAATGCATTTTTATCTAAAAGAAATCTTATGCCAAATGACTTATATACATATGAAATGATGCCATTTCAAAGCTAGTTGTTTATCCAAAACAATTGCTAAATGGATGCCATGCTTACATATAATCTTTCTTAGGTCCAGCAACTTCCAAAGCATTTTCCTGAATTTTTATAGAATATTTACAGCACATGAAATAATGCACCTCAAGCTATCTATTTAACCAAAAATGAGTCCAACAAGTATGATATGCATATATATAATTTTCCTAATACCAGAAAACCATAAAGTATTTCTTTGAATTTTTATAGAATTTTTACAGCACAACAGCTAATTTTAACCAAAGGTTTTACGATACTACACAATGTTTTAAACAGAAATCAGGAAAAAGAAATAAAGGAAAAGGGCTTTCGGTCTTGGGCCAGCTTGGCTGGGCGGCCCAACAGCAAGGCACTCGGCTCCTAGCGGCGCGGGTGAGGGCGACCTACGCAGCTGACCGGCGGGACCCTCCCTTGGCCCCACCCGTCTGCGTCGCCCGCAGGCACCGAAGGGGAAAACAAGGGTGGCACACCCCGGCGGCGGCGCTACCGACAGCGACGACGCGGGCACCGAGAACGAGCGCGGACCGCACGGCTTCACTCCACTGGGCGCGAGCTCCTCTGGGGCTTCCTGCGACCAAGGCCTTGTTTGTTTCAGATTAACGTAGCGTTGCGTTTCGCTGCAGCAAATTTGTGACCCCCTCAAAATACGTCTTAACGAGTTCAAAAAATTATGAAAAAAATATTTTACAAACTTTAAGAAGTACTATTTAAAACCCCACAAGAATGACTACAAAACATTACATCATTTGGCTTATACAAAAATAACAAAATTTCATTTAATTTAATTTAATTTAATTTAATCTGAAACAAACAAGGCCCAAGTCCATGGTGGAGAGGGCACGGGAACCGAGGCGGAACAAGAGGGGGAAAGAAACCGTATGGAATGGGGGACGACGACGCACCGGCTCAGGTGAACGGAAATGTGGTGGCGCATGGCGGGGAAGGACCGAGGAGCAGTAACCCATTTATAGGCGTGCTCCGCTCGGGGAACCTCTAATGCGACGTAGGCGCGAATTCCGGCCGGTGGCGTGAAGAGAGGCTCGGCGGCGTCACAGGTGTGTGACTGGCGACAAGACAGAAGGCGGTGGGAGAAGAGGGGTGGGTCCGGGAGGAGGAAGGTTGAAAGTGCATCTAGGCCCTTAAGTGATTTTGGTGATTAATGAGTAACAATTATGGAGCTAATATTTCTATTGGAGAATTGTGCACAGATGTTATACAGGTTAATTCCATGAGGTACATGTTTAAATGTGATGGTGTATCCCTCAAAAATGAATATGTTGCAAGAAGGCATCAAGACTAGTTTTTTTTTGTAAATCTTTATTTATTGAATCCTAGGGATGCCGTAAAGAGGGATGCAATGGAGAAGCATATAAAGGTTCCTTAGTGCTCAAAATAGATATCTCGAAGTTTGTGTGAGTTTTCCACCCAAAATACAACTCGTGCAGAACCTGCACCATCAGAACATCCGGCGAGGGTCAGAACATCTGATGGTAATCCATGTCTGCCAGTTTTTCAAAGCAATCCAGAGAGTAGTCCATCGGAACATCCGATGCAGGTCGGAACATCCGATGGTGTCTGAACATCCGATGCGGGATTAACTGCAGCAACAGCTAGTTTTCGGGGTTCCCTATTTAAAGCCATCTCTAATACCTGCCAAAAGGTTACTGATCCCCTAATTTTGAACCTACTACTTCCTGTTGATCATCTCTCTCAAGAACCCTAGCTTTTGTCTCTCTTTTGTTCATCTTGTCAGATCTAGATCTAGAGAGATCAAGGCAACCCAGGTGCTCCAAGAATTAGAGAGCAATTCTTGAGCACTTAGCGATTCCTGTGAGTCGCCGATCATTTTGTGGCGTGCCTCCGGAGTTTGTGAAGGTGCGAATCTACCTCCGCAAGGAAAATGATTCAACTAGTGATCGCCGGTGAGTGCTTTGTGCTTCGCCGGGAAGGGGATTAGGGTCTTGGTGATCCGGGCTTTGTGCCTTCCCTAACGGTGAGTAGGATCTCCCTTCAAAGATCCGAACATCGGTATACAAAAATCGCTGTGTTTTCGTCTTGGTCCTAATTTGTTGTTTTTACCATTGGTGTTGGCTTGTTCTGAGTATTCTTGAATAGATCTAACCTTGGTTTTGTGAGAAATCAGTTTTTACTGCAGGTTTTCGACAAATCCAGAATATCCAGGATCGGAACATCCGACGCCGTCGGAACATCCGACCCAGATCAAAATAGCCGACGCAGGGGTTGCTGGACCAGATCGGAACATCTGACCTGCAACAGAACATCCGACCGACTGGTTACTGTTTGGCTTTATTAATTTCGCAATTTCGTTTCATTCGCCTATTCACCCCCCTCTAGGCGGCAAAAAGGCTGCTTTTCCTTATGTTTATCCTGATACAACATCTTCATCTCATGCCTCTATCCCCACTGGGCGTGCGCCTCACATCGACGGCACATGCTACTCACAATGGAGACATAAGATGAAGATGTATCTAATGTCTATTCATCCTTCTATTTGAAGAATTGCAGAAACAGGTCTCAAGCCCAAGAAATCGGAGGATCTCACTGCTGATGAAGAAAGAGACTCCTTCCGCAATTATCAAGCTGTCAATGCATTGTTTGATGCTTTAAGCCCATGTGAGTTTAACCGAGTTGACGGACATGAAGAAGTCAAGACAATTTGGGATACCCTCAAGATTGTTCATGATGGCACATCAAGTGTGAGCGAAACTAAAATAGAGCTTATCAATGGGAAGTTAGGAAGGTTTATCTTAGAGGAAGGAGATGACTACAAGACAATGTTTGATCGGCTCATGGTGTTGGTAAATGAGGCAAAGGTGCTTGGTTGCAAGTTTCTAACTGATCTTGAGGTAGTCAAGATTTTACTCCGGGGTATCACTCCAATCAATCGCCACTTGGTGCAAATAATCTGAGATAGAGACAACTATCACTCAATCACACCGCATTAAGTGCTTGGAAGAATTCTTAGTGATGAGTTGATGGACCAAGAAGCTTCTAATATTAAAGAGATGGCTCAATCAACAAAGAAGAAGAGCATATCTTTGAAGGCGAGCAAAGTGTCAAAGGCAAAGAATGATAGCTGAAGCAGTGATGATGAAGATGGGCAAATGAACATGAAAGAAATGGCATTCTTTGCTAGGAGATTCAATAAATTTCTCAAGAAGAATGGCTACAATAGCAAAGGCAAGAAGGACTCCGGCAAATCCAACTCTTCAAGAAGTTTGAGAAGAAAATGCTATCAATGTGGTGAAACCGGACACTTCACGTATGTTTGGTGTGTTGCTTGTTTTACTTTTTGCAACTACGAGAAGACCAAAAAGAAAGTCGAAAGAATGGAGCAAGAGTCGCCTCAACGAGAAGATTGGAACAAAGAACCGTGAAAATTCGCCATTCCAAGACTGACAAAGGAAGATGGTGTATGAAGATCAAGATATTGAGTGAAAATAAAGATAAGTTGAAAAAAAAAATTGAATTTTTTTTTTGAGTTGATACTTCTTATTTTGGTTATAAAAGTGTGGATTCAAAAGATTTATTCAGCTTACCTTTAAAAACAACGTCCTCTTTTCCAACAAAATATTTACTTTAAACATTGTTGGCTTCCAAACATGCCTTGGTTTTATGAAAAAAAAATTGTTTTATTTATGTTTGTTATTGAAAGAAAATGAAAAAAAAATGATTTGCTTTTGGCTTAACCACAAAAGTTGTTTTACATGCGGTTTGGAAGGTGTGTTAGTATTATTACATTTTTACCAATTGTATTTATTAAGTTCAAACTTCTTGTTTTAGTTTGAAAAGAGAAATCATTTACAATGGTTTATGCAACTTCATTATATAAATGCATACATATTAAAAAACTTCAATTCTCAAAAATATTGGTTTTGAGCAATAATTGTTTCGAAACCTCAATACTTTGCTTTCGCCGTTTAGGAATTTGTATTGTTTTGAAAAGTTTCATCAGACTTGTTCGAAAGGAAAAGTTTTAAAAGTAAAAATAGTTTTAAAAAAAATGTTGAAAAAAAGGGGGGTCTTAAAAATAAAACACAAAGGATTTTATTTACAAAAACATTTTCTTTTATGAAAACAAAATGAAAATAGTTCAAAAATAAAGTGTTCTTTTAAAAAAAAGGTTCAAAAATGTTCTTCCAAAAATGTGTTAAAAATAAAAAAAATTTAAAAAAAGCATTTCTTTGTAAAAAGAAAAGGAAAAGAGTTCAAAAATAACAGTTTTTGCAAAAAGTGTTTTCATAAAAAAAATGTAAAAATAAATAAATAAAATACAAAAGATTTTATTTACAAAAAGAAAAGAGCTTTTGGTTAAAAAAAAAATTGGTGAAAAAAACCATTATTGCAAAAAGGTGTTTAAAAAAAAGAGATTTGATTTATATATAAGAAAAAAACATACGACACACTTCCCGTGTTTTCGTACAAAAATACCTCTCTTTGTTTTAAAATAGTCTAGTGTCTCACTAAATAAACTTTAGTACTCCATATGTATGGAGAATAAAATAGCTGATAATACGGCACTAATATAATCACTAACTTGTTGCTCGCGCATATAAACCATGTTTGCTTTGGTTTTAAATGGATAAATCTTTGTACCACCCTCGGTGTGTGCAAGATGATTAAGATAGTGTTGGATCTTATTCGTTTGGATCTTTGTATTGAGTGCTAAAATCGAATTTCCTAAAGCTATTCTAAATTAAAATTAAGTGGGATGTCGCTTAGTCTCTCATCGTTTCAAATAATTCCGGAGCATGAAAAAGAAAGTAACATCGAGAAGGAAGCAGCAAACAAAAAGAAGGCAACATGCAAGAATACAAGTCACTGGTGGATCGAAAGTTTCTTTCTTTTCTCTCTGTCTCGTCTCTACATTCTTCCCTTGTTCAAAATTATTGCCCACCTATTTCCGCTGGAAGTTTAGATTGAGAAGAAGCCATGTGTCAGAAGGATGCAACGCACAAAAAAAAAAAAGAAAAAAAATCATTGGTGGATCAAGACTTCTTTCCGTCCTCTTGTCCATTCTCTATATTCTTCCTATGTTCAAAAGTAAAACTCTCTTACCTATTTCCGTTGGAAGTTTGTATCGAAGAACAGCCGCATGCAAGAAGGAAGCAATGTACGATGTACAAAAATTTCTCTTTATTTTCTATCCTTCTCTCTACTATACCCCTTTCGTTCAACTGCTTTTCCCTCTTATCTATTCTTGCCTGAAGAGTTGATCGAGAACACCGCTAAAGAAAAGGAAACATCAGAAACCAAAGATGGCCATACAAGGTGTAAACGAATTAGATCGCTGATTGAGAAGAAAAGAATTGTGAGCGAAAAGGC
Source organism: Raddia distichophylla (assembly GCA_005191435.1). Lineage (NCBI taxonomy): Eukaryota > Viridiplantae > Streptophyta > Magnoliopsida > Poales > Poaceae > Raddia > Raddia distichophylla. The sequence goes on along the minus strand of SPJY01015242.1, from coordinate 1,055,692 downwards.
ACCAAACAAACTGAGGATCATACTCAAGAGATATTGATGTAACCTGGAAATACCAACAACCCTGTTGGAGGATCAAAGAAAATTTCGTGTTTGGATGGTGAAGAAAACCCAAGGTTCACTACATAAAAAGAAAAGATTGTGGACGTTGGAACCAAGTAAAAGGAAGCACCAGAGTGCATGACGAAAGCGTGTTGGGTCATGGCCCACATGCCTCGGATTTGCAGATTATCCCGAGACCCTTCTGCGAATCAGATGGACGAGCGAGATTTTTGTTAAGGGGGAAGGAATACCGGAGAGGAAGTAGGCGAAGTAGAGGCAGCGGTTATATCCTTCATGTTGATGTCCTCATCACCTTCTCTGAATCTCGGGGATGAGATTCCATTAAGGGGGGAGGTTTTGTGACATCCTAATAAATAATAGAATGTCCCAAGTTTTCCTTAAACATAAAAACTAGGTAAAATAATTTCTATTGTTTTTCTATATGAAAATCCCTAAATTTTTAAACAATTATTTACCGGTAAGAGTTGTTTTATTAATTATTTTTTCATTATACTTTGCAATTTATGAAAATTCCAAACTTTACGATGTCAAATACAAAAAATCTCTTCTCGCTTTTATTCATTTCTCGGTCGAAACTCTAATCTTCTCTCTCTCGGCCAAAAACTAGCTCGACTAGAACCCTAATTCCCTGGTCGAACCCACCTTTACTTTTCGATGCTCCGAAATCCTAATCTTGGCTGATTATTTTTTCCCCTCTCAATCGAGTACATTGAAACCCTAGCTCGACTTCCCCGGTTGTTTCCGTCGCAACCCTAGCCGGTTGGACATTCGCCCTCTCGACCAACATCATTAGAAACCCCACCTCTGTCTATCTCGGCCAAGCCGATGCCACCATCCAACCCCTAGCTTGCCGGAAACCACCTCTGATCTGCATCGGGCGCCACTGCCGTCGTCAGTCCCACGCCGCATCACCCCACCTCTTGCAGCCGACCTCCATCCTAAGAAAAGCTAGTACAACACCAAATCCACCCAAGTCAATCGGATTTTGCCGATTAAGCCCAATTGGACCATAGCGCTAAAACCTAACCAATTTGGACCCTAAGCCCAATCTCATGTCACCTATGAACCCCGGCCCCATAAAAAGCCAGCAAAAACCCAGTCCCTACGATTCCACGCCCCAAGCCACCTCCGCTATCCCCACAGCCGCCGCCTCCTCCCTCGAGGCGTCACCGCCCCTGCCCGTGCCGCCCAGGCCGAGCCACCCTAGCTCGCGCCGCCTGCACTGAAGCCGCCGCACCGCCCTGCCCTGCCCTGCATCGCGCCGCCTCGCTGGAGCCACGCCGCCGCCATGCCCCCAAGGGAGCCGCGCCACCGTAGCCGCGGCTGCCGCCAAAGACCGCTGCCTTCCTCTCGTGCCGCACCACCGGAGATCCCCAGCCGAGCGCCGCCCCTTGTCCTTCCCCTACTGCCGGCACCTTGTGCCGCCGCAGCGCCACCCATGAAGCCACGCCGCCTTGCCCTGCCCTGCCCCCGCGCCGGCCCCAGGCCAAGCTAGCCGGAGCCGCCCCTGGCCGCGCCCTTGCCAGCCCCAGGACAGCCGCCGCCCTCGCTGGGAGCAGTCGCCGGAGCCGCCCACGTGGGAGCCATGACCGCCGCCCTCGCTGGGAGCAGTCGCTGGAGCCGCCCGCGCCGGAGCGATGGCCGCCGCCCTCAATCCTCTCCATCTCCCCATGGCCCTCTCTCCCTTCTCCTCCCTTTATCTCTGTCTGTTGAGTATGGCTGCGTGAGGGGAGAGGAGGAAAGGGAGAATTTTCCCTTTTGATTTTCATCCACAGACAGCACAATTCTTCATGAACAGTGACTCTTCATCTTTTTATTTCTACCAAACCGTAAGTCCAAATCTGGTCAAACCAATTTTGTTAGTCTTACTTTGATCTATTTTACCTAATAGATTTATTTCATGATTTTGTGAATTATAGGTGTTGCTGTTTATTTATCCATGTATCGTTTTGCGTGTAGATTGTATCGGTAATTTTATCGGAGTCGTGTCGATAAATTCTCGGAAGATGGTTTAGATCAAGACTTAGGTCAGGATGTCGTCAGCGGTGACATCGGAGCCGGAAACCCTAACGGATTCGCGGAGGATCGTCAAGACTCGGTCGTTGGACCAAGATGTCATTAGAGTCGCTGGAGCAGGGGATGTCGACAACCTCCTGGGAAGACATGGAGGCGTGGAATTCGGAACAAGACGTCACCGTGAACAATATTGACCCGAGAACGTCGATGATTCCTTGTGAGACCGATCGCTACCAGGCAAGCACTAGTTGTTTGCATATTCCTATCCTATGTTTTACTAACTCCGTTCGTCCAAAAATATATGCTCTCTTGACTATGATTTAGGGCAACAGTTTTGGGACGGAGAGAGCTTAATTGTATTTATCTTTTGTATTTCACTTGTGCATGCATATTAGAATAGTGTGTGCCTTATTTATGTTAGTCATCTACTAGCATAATGAGACTTCATTTGATGAACCCTTCACTGTTCCTTAGCCTACCCTTTGAAGAGATGTGTAGGACTGCAATTGCCTTTGACTAGATGTGTAGGACTGCATTGGGATTTCACTACAAAATGTGCCTCGTGAGGCGTATGCCTTGTGATGGTATTTTTGATTAAACCCTAAACAACTAAAACTTGTAGTTGATTTAGGGGAGACCCGGCAGAGATGTTTTCGGAATTGTGGTGGAGATTCGAAGGTCTCCTCTAATAAGGACACAAGCTTGTGTACTACTAGACCAAACCTGACCGTACAGCCACTTGTGCCTTCGGCCCTGACTTAGTACACTACGAAACCCACTAACCGCTGGCTCGTAGGCTATCCGGTTACGTTTCGTCACTATTGCCCTAAGGGGAGACTAGCTATCTCCTCTGAGGGGTAGATGCGTTCCTGAGACCGAATGACTTAAATGGGGAACGACCCACGGGTGGTGCCTAGACGTAGAAGGCGCCCTACTGTGGCGGGCACCGGCGGGGCCGGGGAAACCTTAAGAAAGGGCTGGTGAAGTGGTGGGCGTAGTAGACTGGAACAGTCTTGTACCGTCTCTCCTAGTGGATGAGACGGGGCTTGTGGGAAAATTGGTATACACTCTGCAGAGTTAAAACTATCATGATAGCCGTGTCCACGGTCATGGACGGGGCGAGAGGTTTGCACATGTAGATTCACCTTTTTAATAATTAAACTTGACTAGAGTAGGCTGGGATTGGCCTGGTGTGATGATGCACCTTCCTTTGATATTTGGTATAGTGTGATGATGCACCTTACCTTGATGTTCGAGATGATCGGATCAATTCATGCAATCAACAAAACATCACTTTTGCTAAAACTTAATTAGTAGATAGGTCTTGGTGTAAAATAGCCAATTTCCCCGATCTTTGCCATTGCATACATTTATTAAGGATTGCTTGCTGGGTAGCCGCGTACTCATTATATCTATCACGGATGACTTATTATTCAGGTTGCAAGTCTGATCAGGACCAGGAAGGGTCCGAACTCAGGTGTGCAGGACTAGCTGCGGGAGTCCGGGTCAATCGCTTGGATATCGTCGCTGAAGGCTGTTGCTGCTCTGGTGTTCTTACTATTCGTTCTTAATATTTGGTAATATCTGTTTTATTGTAATAGCTTATGATACTACCTTGTGTAACTCCGTTATTTTGAATAATAATGGAATGCCAGCGATGATAACCGTTTAATTGTCCATCATGAGGTACTAGTCTGGGCCTAGTATCAGATCATGGTGCCGGATTCCCTGTGGTGATGCAGGGGGTCGTGACATAATGATAGTGATGTGTAAGTCCTAATGTGATCAATAATAATATATCTACATGTGCGATTGTGTTAATTACCATTGCTGTGCACATATTATTCTCATTTCTTGCTATCTATGGCTATGTTATTCATATAATTTTAATTGGTATGTTCATTTCAAATGTTGAGGGGATGGATCCTTTTTCTTACCACTTTGTAAAACTTTTGCAAAGAACCTGATCACTGAACATACTTACAATAACTTCAAATATGACACTAAACCTTGGCCTTAACACAGAACCTTAGAATAAATATTATTGTATTGCACCTCTGAATGCATTGTTTTTCCACTGCCACTTTTTTTTGTTAGTACGGCCCATTGCTAGTAGCAATTGTTTCAATTATTGATAATATAGCACAACTTCTCCTACAAGCGAGTGTTTTTGCGAGGAGTTTAGTAGTTTGATGACTAAACGTTTTGAGATGTCAATGATGGGAGAGCTGAATTTCTTCTTTGGACTACATGTGAAACAAATGAAGGAAAGAACTTTTATCAGCCAATAAAAATACGTGAAAGATATGCTTAAGAAGTCTGAAATGAGCGACGCCAAGCCAATCAAGACCCCTATGCCATCTAATGGTCATCTTGATCTAAATGTAAATTGTAAGGATGTCGATTAAAAGGTATATCGTTCTATCATTTGTTCTCTCCTTTATCTTCGTGCATATAGGCCTAATATTATGCTTAGTGCGTGCATGTGTGTAAGATTTCAAGCTGCACCCAAGAATTGTCACTTAGTGGCAGCTAAGAGAATCTTGAGATATTTGATACACACTCTCAACTTTGGCCTTTGGTATACTAGAGGGTCAAACTTTCACCTAATCGGCTATTCGGATGCGGATTATGCCGGTTGTAAAGTGGATAGGAAGAGTACCTCCGGTACTTGCCAATTCCTTGGAAGGTCGCTCGTTTCGTGGGCGTCCAAGAAACAACATTTCGTAGCCCTATCCACAGCCGAAGCTGAATATATTGTCACGGGACATTGTTGTGATCAACTACTTTGGATGAGACAAACCCTGAGAGATTATGGCCATAACCTCAACCACATCCTACTTTGTGTGACAATGAGTGTGTCATAAAAATAGCCAACAATCTTATTCAACACTCGCGAACGAAACATATCGATATTTGCCACCACTTTCTAAGAGACCATTCAACCAAAGATGATATCGATATTACCCATGTGAGAACCGAAAAGCAACTAGCTAACATTTTCACCAAACCCCTTAATGAGAGAAAATTCTATGAGTTGCGGAGTGAATTGAATATACTTGACTCTCGAAATGTTTCTTGACCTATTGCACACATTGATTGGTGATTGAAAATGTTTTCTTTATCTTGTTATCTATTTTACTATAGTTATATAGGTCTATATATAAATAAATTGATTGATTTGACTCTTCGGATATTCATATCTTTTTTATTCACGGATGACCTTAGTTTGATTGATTGCTATGCTTACAGGTCATTCTTGGGTAAAATCAATTCTTAGAACTCCCCTCTAATTCTCCCGGAGCAATCTTATCTATTTTCGAGGAGTCTGGAGTCTAAAACTTTCATTTCCAGCAAGAGGGGAATCGGGAGTTCCGCTCGGCATCGGAACTTCCGATTGCATCCAGTGAGGGTCCCGTCGGATGTTCCAACCGGCGTCGGAACTTCCGATGCTTTCTAGCAGAGGGTCCGTCGGATGTTCCAATTCGGCCCAGTTTTGCACCCTATTTAACTTAACTGTGTGGGTCCCAATTTTTTTTACCCCACGGTTTTACCCCAGAGCTTTTACCCTCTTTCTTTCTCCTCTTGCGCGGCGACGGCACAGGAAGCTCCGACGGCGGCGGATCTTGCGACCTGCTGCCTCTCCATTGCATCCGCCTCCTCCCTGCTCGTCTCTCTCCTCCTCCATTGAAGGTAAATGTCCTAAATCTTGAAAACTTCTAGAACGTGCAATGTGTGCCGTTTTAGTTCGATTTTGAGGCTAAAAATGCTTCCATCTGGTTCCTAGAAGCATTCCGCACCTGTTGATGCCTCAGATTCATCGTTTTGGTGCGAGATGTGACAAACCCTACTTGGGCAGTTGCTGTACCCGGTCGGATGTTCCGACGTGGTACTCGCTGTCCTGGTTGGGTTTTGTATTTTCCACACCTCAATTGATTCATCGAATTCCATCATATCTATCATGCAGATGTCTTCTTCTCAGCATGATCCCAAAGGCAAGGGTGTTGCTAATCCTTCGAAGCGGCAACGAACCTCAAGTTCGACTGCCGCTCCACCTTCTGCTTTGCTCAATGAGGATTCGACGATCTTTCATGAGAGATTGGCTCAATGGAAGTGTGCAAATATCCGTGATCATATCGGTCTGTTGATGATCAAGAAGTCAACAAAGACTTTCTCTCAAAATGTCACTCCGAAGATTTTCGGGTATTATGTCACGGATGTCAAGGAGATTCAACATCACAGGGTTGAGGATCCCCTACGGTATGAGAAGGAAGAAGGGACTGATGAAAGATTTTGGAACTTCTTTCATCAAGATTTCTATGATGTTGCTTTTATGAAGAAGAAGAGTCTAGTAATGCGCATGCAATTCATTGATTGGGAAGGCATGACTTTCACAGTCAATCCAGTCATCAATGAGGCCATCTCTGCCTGTGACACCATGGGATTGACTGATATCTTAAGCTTTCAGTATGATTGGAACAATGAAGTTATCTGTCAGTTTTTTGCTTCATTGTACTTTGCTGGGGGTGCCGCTGGTGACTTCCTTTGGTTTATGTGCGATGGAGTATTCTACAACTTCTCGAAGAGGGAGTTTGACCAGCATCTGAAGCTCTCCATTGGAGCAAACATGGAGCAGATCCATGATGTTGATGCCCTAAAGAATCATGAGCTGAAGTTCTTGTATGATGGGCCTATTCCCACTAACGCTGGAGCTACTGAGACCATGAAGCCCTTCTATCAAGTGCTGAATCGTATCCTCCGCAAGACCCTTTGTCCCAAACAAGGTGATGCATCTCGTGTTCTATCGTACTCTCGCAACCTTCTATTGAAAATTGGTCTACGTGAGCGTCCTTTTGATGTGCTGGATTTCATCTGGGGTGAGATCAAGATCAGTGCTTGTGATCCAAAGAGGAGCTGCCCTTATGCTTCTTATCTAATGAGCATGATCATTCATGTGACTGATCTCAAGTTTGTTCTGGATGTGAAGTATACTCCCTATCTTGTCACCACCCGTGTACTGGCTTCTCCTGGCGGGACTTCTGCTACTCCGCCCAGGAGGGGTTCGGCTACTTGTGATAGCGCGTGGCCTTCTTCTGCCCCTCGTGGTAGCGCGGGCCCGTCGTCAGCTCCGTCTAGTCTATCATCATCTGGAGGCTCCATCAAGAAGATGCTGAAATCTATCTTTTGTATGTGTCGCAAGACAAATGAAAGGGTCAAGGACACCATTGTGCGTCTTCGCGACAATCGCAAGCATATTCAAGACATCAAGCAACATCTTGGTATGCCTCTATCTTCTGATGATTCCGAGTCTCCCAACACCACCATTGACTCCTACACTCGAGGATTGTTTGGGATTCCTCCTTTCGGTGGCGGCAATGACGACGATGATGATGAAGTCACCGGTGGAGCTGGTGTTCAGGGTGGTGGTGATGGCAGTTCCAGCAGCAGTGATCTAGAGTGGATTGAGTAGTCCACCCTCAGTTTTTCTCTTTTTGGCGTCTTGATGCCAAAGGGGGAGAAAAGTTATCATTTATCCATTCCTATCTTAAATTCCTTTGTTTGAAACTTGAATGTTTAAGTGTGTGCAAAACTATGTTTTAAACTTGATGTTTTATGTGGTACGCTGTGGCTGTAAGAATTTAATTATTTTGTGATGATGATGTAATGGTGAATTGCTAGTTATTTAAGTTTTTCGTATTGCGTGATATATCATGCCATATTGCATTTAGATTCAATTTTTGCCAAGGATATAGGGGGAGCTCTTGTTGTTATTATTGCCATAGTTTCAGGGGGAGCTTCTAGCTATATTCTTGTTTATAATTTATTTGTGAGCTATAATTGTTGTCATCAATACACCAAAAAGGGGGAGATTGAAAGTGCATCTAGGCCCTTAAGTGATTTTGGTGATTAATGAGTAACAATTATAGAGCTAATATTTCTATTGGAGAATTGTGCATAGATGTTATACATGTTAATTCCAAGAGGTACATGTTTAAATATGATGGTGTATCCCTCAAAAGTGAATATGTCGCAAGAAGGCATCAAGACTAGTTTTTATTTGTTAATCTTTTTTTATTGAATCCTAGGGATGCCGTAATATAAAGAAGGATGCAATGCAGAAGCATATAAAGGTTCCTAAGTGCTCAAAATAGATATCTCGAAGTTCGTGTGAGTTCTCCACCCAAAATACATCTCATACAGAACCTACGCGGGTCAGAACATCCGGCGAGGGTTGGAACATCAGATGGTAATGAAGTCTGCCAGTTTTTCAAAGCAATCCAGAGAGTAGTCCATCGGAACATCCGACGCGGGTCGGAACATCCGATGGCGTCTGAACATCCGATGACCATCTGAACATCCGGTGCGTGATTAACTGCAGCAACGGCTAGTTTTCGGGGTTCCCTATTTAGCCATCTCTAATACCTGCCAAAAGGTTACTGATCCCCTGATTTGAACCTAATACTTCCTGTTCATCATCTCTCTCAAGAACCATAGCCTTTGTCTCTGTTTTGTTCATCTTGTGAGATCTAGATCTAGAGAGATCAAGGCAACCCAAGTGCTCCACGAATTAGAGTCCAATTCTTGAGCACTTAGCGATTCCTAATTTCTTCATCGCATTTGTTACTCTTGGGGGCTTGAAGGGCTCCTAGACGGCTAGGTGTCGCCGGTGAGTCGCCGATCTTTTTGTGGCGTGCCTCCTGAGTTTGTGAAGGTGCGAATCTACCTCCGCAAGGAAAAGGATTCAACTAGTGATCGCCGGTGAGTGCTTTGTGCTTCACCGGGAAGGGGATTAGGGTCTTTGTGATCCGGGCTTTGTGCCTTCCCTAACGGTGAGTAGGATCTCCCTTCAAAAATCCGAACATCGGTAAACCAAAATCGCTGTGTTTTCGTCTTGGTCTTGATTTCTTGTTTTTACCATTGGTGTTGGCCTGTTCTGAGTATTATTGAATAGATCTAACCTTGGTTTTCCGAGAAATCAGTTTTTACTGCAGGTTTTCTATAAATCAAGGATACCCAGGATCGGAACATCCGACGTCGTCAGAACATCCGACCCAGATCAGAACATACGACGCAGGGTTGCAGGACCAGATCGGAACATCCGACCTGCATCGGAACATCCGACCGACTGGTTACTGTTCGGCTTTATTAATTCCGCAATTTCGTTTTATTCGCCGATTCACCCCCTCTATGCGGCATAGCGATCCTTTCAAAGGTAGGGGCAACCGGTCGGATGGGGGAACGAGCCACTGTGTCCTCGCAAAGGTGGGAGCAGCAGCGGACTGGGCCGGTGCGGCTCTGGCAGGAATGGGCTGGCGCGGCTGCGTCGGCCCAACAGAGGAAAGGAGGTGAGGCGGGGAAAAAGGAAAAGGGTAAGGAGAAGTGGGCCGGCGCGGCTACAGCCCAACCAGAGAGGAAGAACGGGAAGGGGTGAAGAAATCGGGAAAAGGAAGATGGACCGGAACTTGGGCCGAGGGGGTATAAAAGCTTTTTTATATTTTATGGTTTCCAAAGAGCTTTTATTTTTAAATACGCTTTTTAAATACATTAATACTTAGGAAATATTATTTTGCTTTCTCCCAAAATTTAGTACATATTTCCCAGATAATTCTCTTGGGATAGGTTTTAACAAAATGTTATTAATTAAACAAAATACCATACTTCTAAATCAAGGGTATAAATTTGGAAAGTTAAATCATGCCCCTTAATTAAATGCAATGCATGCAATGATGATGCCATGGCTCAATATATTTTAATGTTTTTAAATAATGCGGTTTATGAAATTAATTAACGTGCCAAATCAGTTTTAAAATTTGGGATGTTACAAACCTCCCCCCCCTTAGGGTGAATCTCGTCCTCGAGATTCCGAATCTTCTGGAAACAATTCTAGAAACTCAGCCTGAAGATATGACTCACGCTCCCAAGTGGCCTCAGCCTCAGAGTTATTACTCCACTGAACCCGGCAAAAACGCGTAGCTTTACTTCGGGTTTTGCGAACTGCCACATCCAAGATCTTGACCGGATATTCTTTAAAGGACAGATCAGGCTGCAAATCCAACACTTCAGGAACCAACTGCTCTTCAGGAACTCGAAGGCATTTCTTCAACTGAGAAACATGAAACACATTATGCACACCTGCCAGATACACAGGAAGTTCCAACTGATAGGCCACTTCACCTCTTCGGGCAAGAATTTTGAAAGGACCAATAAACCTCAGGGCTAACTTGCCACTTACACGGAATCTACGCATGCCTTCGAGAGGAGACACGCGCAAATACACAAAATCTCCAATGGCAAATTTCAAATCCCGTCGATGGTTATCAGCATAACTCCTCTATCGGGACTGAGCTGTTTTCAACCTCTGATGGATCATTTTGACTTGCTCTTCGGCCTCTTTTTAAATATCCAACCCAAATATCTTTGCCTCACCGGTCTCTTGCCAATACAAAGGAGTCCTGCACTTCCTCCATACAAAGCCTCAAACGGAGCCATTTGGATGCTGGACTGGTAACTGTTGTTGTATGCAAACTCGGCATAAGGCAACTGCTTGTCCCAACTGGTAGGCACAGCCAAAGCACACGCTCTCAACATATCTTTGAGAATTTGGTTCAGTCTTTCAGTCTGCCCATCAGTCTGAGGGTGAAAAGCTGTGTTCAAATTCAGTCGAGTCCCAAGCGACTCATGGAGCTTGTCCCAAAATTTTGAAGTGAACTGCGTACCCCGATCAGACACGATCTTTTTAGGCACACCATGCAAGCACATAATTATGCTCATGTACAACTCGGCTAACTTGCCTCCGGTGTAGGTGGTGCGAACTGGAACAAAATGGGCCACTTTGGTAAGCCTGTCAACGATGACCCAAATAGAGTCGTGGCTCGCTTGGGTTCTTGGGAGCCCAATAATGAAGTCCATCCCGACTTCTTCCCACTTCCACTCTGGAATTTTCAAAGGCTACAACAGACCTGCAGGACGCTGGTGCTCTGCCTTTACTCTTTGGCAAATATCACAACGGGCCACAAATTCTGTGACCTCTCTTGTCATGCCCGTCCACCAATAGGAACTTTTCAGATCAAATACATCTTGGTGCTACCAGGGTGTATGGATATAGGACTGTCATGAGCTTCCTTAAGGATGAGCTCCCTTAGTGTACTGACATTAGGCACAAAAATCCTCTTCTTAAACCAAAGCACACTCTCGTCATCAACAAAAGAATTTGGTGCTTTATCCTTCAACATTCTGCCTTTGATCTCTTGAACTTCTTCATCACCCTTTTGGGCCCCTTTTATTTGGTTGAGCAAAGTGGGCTGCAACTCCATCGAGTTCAAATGACCTACTTTCACCACTCCAGGATTTAGCTTAAGTAGGTTTTGACACAAATCTGATGAAATTTCCTCACGCCGGAGGTGATTACATGCGGGGCGGCAGCTTAGAGCATCAGCCACCACATTGGCCTTGCCAGGGTGATAGTGAATTCCCACATCATAATACTTGATCAATTCCAACCAACGACTTTACCTCAGATTCAGATCCGGCTGGGTGAATGTTGACGGTCAATTTTGACAACAAATAATATGATTTCGACCGTCAACATTTGGTGAAATGAATGGAACCGGAACTAAAATTGTGCAAACTTACAAAGTTCCATGAGTTTTGGTAAGATTTTGCATGCAGGTACCCACTGAAGCGAAACTGGGCATGAGCCGGGTAAAAGAGTGGGTCGGCCGACCCACCCTAGGCCGGCCAACCCAGCTCCCTCGCCCAGTTAGGTCAGGGCTGCACCGGGACTTCTACAAGTGATCCTAGAGCACATCCAAGCCGTCGATTCCAATCGGTTTCATCCAGAAAGAGTAATCCTCAAGTTAAGCATAGGATTCCAAAGGAACCCGATGCTACCGGTCTCCAACTGCCAAACCGACTTTGGGAGAAGATCTACACCGCACAAGAAGTATCCTAACCAAATTGGAGGGCCTGGATCAACAGAAGGCAGGCCAACCGACCCCCCTAGGCCGGCCGACCCACCTCTCGGCTCCATTGGATTCCCCCTTCGGCAGGGAGCTTGTGACACCTGTCCCTAGTCGTGTCAACACCTCATTGGTCACGGTGGCCTATAAAAGGAGGTGATCTCCTTCATTTGAAGATGAACAACAAAGAGCAACACAAGTGAGAGTGAAGTAGAGTTGTGCTACTCTCAAGTAGAGTAGGAGAGAGAGGAGAGTTAGTGTAGGGGAGGAGCCGGAGTGTCGGTATCCCTCACTAGAGCTCCGGAGCTGGACTCGGATGCGGGTTCTGCTTCCGTCTTCTGTCGGTAACACTCAGTCTTGCCTTATTTAATTATCAAGTTCAGTCTATTTATTTTGTCTCTGTTGGTATTAGGCCCGTACTATTCTTGAGTGCTAAGATCTTTGTGCTTAATTGTCCACCTAGAGATTAGTATAAGAGGTAGTAGGGGTGCGTATCGAAGTGACGTCCTTGGTACGTATTACTACTAGGTACAAACGTGGTGTTTGGACTAGTTAGTAGCCGGTAGGCACCTGCTTCAACGGACGTGTGGTAGGTAATAGGTGGTGACAGCCCTATTATCCGGCTTAGACTCTTTGAAATCCGCCCCGTTAGTTGCAGACCAGTTGAGCCAAATCAGGACGATCATAATCATTCGGGATTCCAATTCAGGATAGCGGGTGGTAGTGAGTGTCTGAGCTCCGATTCAGAGTCGCAAATTAAATAAGAATAGAACTTGAACCTTTCTGACTGGTGTCCGAAGAGCCTCTTGATCCGAAATACATTTATCCCATTGTTGATTCCAAATCACCATAATCATATCCATCCGGGTGAATAAGTTTAGAAAATAGAAACTTCTCGTTCCTCGTGGGAAATCGATACCTTAGGAATACTCCTGGGTGAAAGCTACTGCGATATCCGTGCGCTTGCGGATTAAAACTCTAATAGGCATAAGAATCGCCAACAAGCATTCTGGCGCCGTTGCCGGGGAACGGTAGCTTTTCTATTTTCGAACCCTATCCATCCGCGTACCTCCATATGGATGGCATGTCCATCTATAAGCTTTCGGCTCTCAAGGCCAAGTACCTAGAGCCTCCACCATCATCTCATCCCGTTTACACGCCAAGCTTTGAGTTCCGGCCAGGACTCATAGCTATGGTTCGGGAGAAACCCTTTTCCGGAGCCGAAGGAGAAAACCCTTATAGTCATCTCCGTGAGTTTGAGCTGTTATGCTCCACTCGAGAAATTCAAGGAATGACTCAACAAACGCTGAAATGGAAATTGTTTCCATTCTCCCTCATGGGATCAGCGAAGTTGTGGTTTAAAATGACCGTAGGAACATTCAACGGTAGTTGGGAGATTCTGCAGGAGAAGTTTTGCCTCATGTATTTCCCTCTCGCAAAAATTGTGAAATTACGGAAGGAAGTTCTGACCTTTCGTCAAAATGAGAGTGAAGATATAGGAGCAGCTTGGGTAAGATTTACCCAGTTGATCAAATCAGGTCCTGACTTGTGTATACCTGAGCCCATGCTCATGCAACACTTTGTCGATGGATTGACCACGGAGAGTGTCCAACTTTTGAACATAACTTCCGGAGGATCTTTCGTCCACAATACCGTCGAACAAGGGAAGGAAATCCTGAGCAGATTGCAAGGAAATACTCCCTATGTCGACGCTTTCGATGAACCATCGGACCTAGAATGTCAACCTGAGAACAACCCTATACCTGTAGAACAACCTATTGGATCGAACCTTCTGGCCCGGACCGAATCTTTCCAATTAACGGAAACTCCCACAGCCATCCTTTCCGGCGACGAAGACTCTGAATCCGAGGATGCATTCATCCCGATTCTATCCTCTCATGCTTTTGATGAGGAATGCCATGACTTTGGAAATGCTACTGCGCTACCAATAGTCGCCAGGCAGCCTCAAGACCTCGAGCCACAAACCCTAGATAGAGGAGCAATCTTAGCACGAAAGGAGAATCTTCTGAGTCTCACTGCCATTTTGAGTAGGGAAATGACGGATGCAGTAGAAAATTCTGAGGAGATAATCACACTATCTCCTCTCAAAAAATTCTGCTCTGTGCAAACCCAAGGTTGGGATTTTAGCAAAGTTCCCTATGACCCTGGTCTTGGGATAAACTGTATCTCAAGAGCGTTAGCATCCGTGACCCCATCGGATCATACCCCATTCCCCTCTCAAAAGAAAGTTAGATGGCAACCTGGCCAAATTTTTCAATCTGAGGGGATCCTCAGAAATGTCGAGGTGACTTTGAATGACCATTGTGTCACTCTGGACTTTCATGTCTTCAATGTCCCCGACCCATTCCACACTCGTCTCCTGATAGGACAACCCGTAAGGGAATTGGTCCGAAATGTGGAAAGAGGAGAATTTGTTGGCTTGACAGTCGGCAAACAAACCTTTTCAGTGAGCTTTGCGCGCTCCATTAACTTCCCAATGGAGGCCGAGCCACTCCCTGACCCGCTGGAGGAGGTAAGAGTTGCCTCTCTCCTCGAGGTAATCAAACCTCCGGGCTTGGAAGACGATGTTCCGTACTTCGTTTCCGAGGAGGAACCAAATGGCTTTGACAAGTTCGATGAGGAAGAAGAGCTTCCACCCTCGTCTGTTGAACTTAAACCCCTTCCTCCTGGTCTCAAGCACGTCTTCCTTCACGACAATTGTAACAAGCCGGCCATCATCAGCGATTCGCTGAGTGAAGATGAGACCCGCCGTCTTGTTGCCACGCTCGAAGCCTACAGCTCAGTCTTAGGCTACTCGCTAAAAGACCTAAAAGGGATTAGCCCGAGCTTTTGTACTCATCGTATCCCTATGGAAACTGACCATAAGCCCACGCGGGAACACCAGCGAAGGCTTAATAATGCGATGAGAGAAGTGGTCAAGAAAGAAGTTTTGAAACTCTTTCAGGCCGGGATCATTTATCCGGTATCTGACAGTGAGTGGGTGAGCCCAGTTCAAGTAGTTCCGAAGAAAGGAGGCATGACGGTAGTACAAAATGAAAGGAATGAACTTATTCCTCAACGCACTGTCACTGGTTGGCGGATGTGCGTAGACTATCGTAAGCTTAACCAAGCCACTAGGAAAGATCATTTCCCCCTGCCTTTCATCGATGAGATGCTTGAACGATTGGCAAATCACTCATTCTTCTGTTATCTCGATGGCTACTCTGGTTATCACCAAATTCCCATCCACCCTGATGACCAAAGTAAGACCACATTCACCTGTCCGTATGGCACTTTCGCCTACCGACGCATGTCATTTGGGCTTTGCAATGCCCCTGCATCTTTCCAAAGGTGTATGATGGCAATCTTTTCTGACATGATCGAAAAGATCATGGAAGTCTTCATGGACGACTTTTCTGTCTATGGGGCCTCTTTTGATGATTGCTTGGCAAATCTAGAGAAGGTCCTTAAGAGGTGCCAAGAAGTGGATTTAGTCCTGAATTGGGAGAAATGCCACTTTATGGTGAGAGAAGGAATCGTCTTAGGCCATCTAGTGTCGAATCGAGGCATAGAAGTGGATAGAGCTAAGGTTGAAGTGATAGAGCGGTTGCCGCCACCAATAAATGTCAAAGGAGTCCATAGCTTTTTGGGACACGCTGGATTTTACAGACGATTTATAAAGGATTTTTCCCAAATCGCTAGGCCTTTGACCAATTTGCTGGCAAAAGAAGCCAAGTTCATCTTTGACGAAGACTGTCTCATAGCCTTCAGAACCATTAAGCAAGCTCTAATCTCTGCGCCTATAATTCAACCACTTGATTGGAATTTGCCCTTTGAAATCATGTGCGATGCTAGCGATTTTGCCGTTGGGGCAGTGTTTGGCCAATGCAAGGATAGAAAGCATTATGCCATTGCATATGCGAGTAAAACCTTGACAGGCCCCCAACTCAATTATGCTGCCACAGAGAAGGAACTCCTAGCCATAGTCTTCGCAATAGAGAAGTTCCGATCTTACTTGGTAGGGTCAAAGGTAATTGTCTACACAGACCATGCGGCCCTCAAATACCTCTTTACCAAGAAAGATACAAAACCACGGCTCATCCATTGGATCCTTCTGCTACAAGAATTTGACTTAGAAATTAAGGACAAGAAGGGAGTAGAAAACTCTGTGGCCGACCATCTTTCTCGAATGCAAGTTGAGGAGAAGTCGAATGTCCCCATAGATGATTATCTATGGGACGACGCCCTGCTGGCAGTCTCATCTGCCGACCCTTGGTATGCTAACATTGTAAATTACTTGGTAGCTGGGTACATACCACCAGGGGAGGATAAGAATAAGTTGATCCGTGACAGTAGAGCCCATCTATGGGATGAGCCCTATTTGTATAGAGTCTACGCCGACGGATTACTCTGTCGATGCATTCCGAATGCCGAGAAGCAAGAAATCCTTGAAAAATGCCATTCGTCTCCTTACGGGGGCCACTATGGCGCTTTTAGAACCCATGCCAAAGTTTGGCAAAGTGGATTCTTTTGGCCCTCCATGTACAGTGACGCGAGGGAGTTCGTAAGACGATGCACTAAATGTCAAAGAGTGGGAAACATTAATTCTCAAGATGCTATGCCCCTAAGGAATAATCTTCAAATTGATCTTTTTGACGCTTGGGGGGTAGATTTCATGGGCCCATTCGCAAAATCAGACTCTTATGAGTCCATTTTAGTGGCCGTCGATTATGTCTCCAAATGGGTCGAGGCACTTCCTTGCCGTGCTGCCGACTCCATCCACGCTAAAAAAATGTTGCAAGAAACCATTTTTCCTAGGTTTGGCATCCCTAGGATCGTCATTAGCGATGGAGGATCACATTTCATCCATAAAAGCTTTAAGTATGCACTTAAGAGCTTAGGGGTCGACCATAGGATAGCCACACCCTATCATCCTCAAACAAGTGGTCAGGCTGAAACGTCTAACAAACAGATTAAAAATATCCTGCAAAAGACTGTAGATGCCATGGGAAAAGGTTGGAAGTATTAATTGAATGATGCACTTTGGGCATACCGGACTGCATATAAAACTCCGATAGGTATGACCCCTTACCAACTTGTTTACGGGAAGACCTGCCATCTCCCCGTAGAATTAGAACATAAAGCCCATTGGGCAATCAAACGATGGAATATGGATCTTCATTCAGCTGGATTAAAAAGACAAATGCAATTAGCTGAATTAGAAGAGTGGAGAGAAAAAGCCTACCATAGCTCGAAGTTATACAAAGAGAGAACGAAAAGGTGGCACGGCAAACGAATAGTCATAAAGCGATTCAAACCTGGTGACAAAGTGCTTCTCTTTAATTCTCGAGTGAAATTGTTTGGACATGGAAAACTTCGTAGCAAATGGGAAGGGCCATTTACGGTGCTAAATACTTCTGATCTTGGTGTTGTCACTGTCCAAAATAATAATGGCGGAATTTTCAAAGTAAACGGGCAACATTTAAAAATCTTTCTCGAACCTGAGATGCCCGAGGTCGAGGATATTGACGTCCTCGAATTCTTTGAAAATTGACCTTTCGGTTGCGGTCTAACTCCGACCGACAAAAAAATAAAGAGCAATTAAATAAACTTTTCTTTTTTTCAAACACAAATAAATGATAAAATTAGGCTTTAAGCCTAGTGTGGGAGTGACCCTAGAAAGAGGAAGCCCGAACCAGGCCAGAGCCAGGCTGGGCCGACCCAGTTAGGTTGGCCGGGCTGAGGTGGATCGGCCGGGGGGGCTAACTGCCTCGAAATTCAAAAAATTTTGGAGGAGGAGCGTATTTTCCGATTTTATAGCTCCTGAACGACTCACCTCATTTGAAAAGCGATGGTAAAAGTCATTCTTTGTATTCTTTTCATCCCCCTCTTCATCTTCCTCCTCTCACCTCTTACCTCTCACTATCCATCTTGCAACCTTCACCACCACCATGGCTGAACCAACCACTCCTAAGACTATCCCGTCAATCTACGAGATCGTAGAAAGCGATACACCGGCTCCAAAGCTGTCAAAGAGCACTTTCGGCAAGCCAATGTTCGGCCGGAATCTGAACTACTCGCCGGTGAACGCGCAGCAGCTGAACTTCTCACCGGAGGAGAAACCGAAGGCGACGCCGCAACTTGAGTGCGGCCGTGCTACATCGCGTGGCCGGCCGACGTCTCCTCACCGTATTGGTGCGGCACGCCCCCTCTCCCCCCTACGTGTCATCACAAAGGGGAGGGCGCCGCGCGCTCCTTCGCCGGCACGCCCGACGATGGGCCAACTCGGCCCCAAGGGAGGAGCGGCAAGGAGGCTCATCCTCTCTCCACCGCGCGGTAGTGCCGATGTAACACATCGAGCTGCACTGCACATGGAGAAAGGAAAAGCGCTCATAAAATATGAGCAGTTTGAGCCTCGCTCACCGGAGTTTGCACCGGAGGCATCACCGGACTCCCCGCCACGTTTCCTCGTGCATGGAAGGACGGCCGGCCGTGGGAAGGTCCTTACCCCACAGATGGTAAGGATGAGGCCACCCATTGCCGAGTCCATCGATTCCACCTCGCCAGAGAGGACGGTGAGACGCACCCGTCCACTTCCTCCAATCCGGGGGGAAGGCGGTGACATGGAGTTTAGCGAGGAGGAGGAGCCCTCACTCCGTGAAATGGTGGCCGCTCTCAAGCAGTGGCAAGACAATCTCGAAGAGTAGATGGCGGAAGTCCAAATCCATATGATGGACCATGATGACAACTTCAAAATCCTACGGAAGTCTACGTCGGCTAAGCTCAAGCGTTATGCGAAGGCGATGGGATCGCCTAAGCTCTATGATCCTCCGACTAGTCCGTAGAAGGGATTTGGGTAGAATAAAAAGAGGCGCGAAAATTTATTTTCAAATATTTTGATTTCCTAATGTATGCGCCCTTGTTTGCTTATCTTCTCGAGGAAATAAAGAATTGATTGTTTGAATGTGCGTGCTTGTCTCGACCGGTGCAATTTTCTGCACCGGTCCACTTTGTTACTAACGTGCATATGAGAAATGCAAAGTATAAAGAGGGATGTACTTACTGGGAGAAATCTGGACCATAATGGGCATGGAATCAGGTGGGCCGACCCAGCCCGGGCCAGTCGACCCAGCCAGATCGGCCGGTCTCTAACAAGTCGGCCGACCCGCCAACCTCGTCCACTCGGCTCCGAAAAATTCTGGTATGGCCCTTTTGTTTTATTGTTGATAGTTATCTCTGTCACTTGCTCATATAATGTTGGTAAATAATTAAACAAAATTTTGATACCGAGAATGCAATGATTTCGAAACTATAACAATGTCCGGTAGATTATGACTCGCATATTTATTCTTTGGTTAAACTCAACAATTGTGGGAAAGCTCCATTAGGTTTAATCACATCTAAATTGTTGGTTCATGAGATATAGAATGCTTAATAATACCTTGTCTAAGGTTAATTGTTCCTCAGAGGTTTTTATTAAAAACCTGTCTCTTAATTCTTAGAGTGACTTTTCATCACCTACCACACCCATAGATTTATCAAGAGTCATATAAGCTTCACAATGGTCATTGATCCTCTTAAGAAATGTTATTTGATCCAATCATTTCCTTTCGCGTACCTTGTTGATTGCTAGCCTTTCATATCTGGTAACGCTAGTTTCCATCGTGGAACTAAGCGTCAACCTTCGCCAGATATTCCAACCCCACAAAAAGTTAGCCAATCATCTCGTTCGATGCTACCTTACCTACCTATATGATGGTCCTTCAAAATAAAATATCCATTTGTCAAAACTTTCCAAAAAGTCCTTATTATGTCAAGGCCAAAGAAAGATAGAAAAGGAGACTAATCTAGTCTAAAAAAAAAGAGAGAGAGGGAGAGAGATCAAGCTCTCAGAGAAAATTGGAAATATACTCTCTTCGTGCCTTTTAAGCCTTCTTCGCAAATAGGACAATAATGTTTTGGAAAATGGATTTTTAGGAGGGAAACCATCATTCCATAAATACAAGATCAATGTATTGGGCTTGTCAGTACCATACATCCTTGCACTTGTATTTCTTCTTATTCCTTTGGCGTGAGTTCATTCTCTCCCTCACCCCTGAACATGAATTCTTATATGATTGGAAATAGGAATAACATTATCTTCATTAGGATTTAATTCTAACTTGATAAAAGCATGACATGACCATACTGTCTATCCAACCTGAACTCCACATAAGCATTAGATGTAGGATAAGAGGCTATCCTGACCTTGGTAAGGTTAAACGCTTGTCGAGTGACCAAGAGTGTTTCACCTAAGAAGAAGAGCCATGCATTTTCAAAAGGACAAAAACTCTGGGAACATTAATCCTCAATAAGATTATCCATTCATTGTTGGGATATGCCCAATGAAAATTATGAGTCGCATATGATGCGGGCTCACGGTTAGCGTGAGATACATATGATGTGGACCCAAACCTTATTGGGCCTCTAGCGTAGAGGGCCCAATAGTGGGCACTATATAAAGGGAGGTGGAGGAGAGGTCGGAGGCATGCATGTGCACAAGTTTTCCCTCTCCACCAAACCCTAGCCGTCATATCTCCTAAGGTCCGTGCGGTGAGGTGATAGCACACCCCGTATGGCGATCTCAACCTCTGTATGTGTGGATACCGTAGAGGCGCTACACCTTGTGGCGCTAGCCGATGCGAACCTGAGATCGAGACATCGCTGCTCGCGCATATGTTCTGGATGCAATTTTGTTTCGTCGATTCCCTTTGATCTAGAAGGAGTTTTTGGGCGCAACTGGATGCGCTGGAAAGATAATCTCGTTAGCTTTCCAACGAGTGGTAGAACATCGAAAACGGAGTTTGGATGTGGCCGGGGCGTCCGTTTGAAGGTGCGCTTCTCGGGAAGATCGCGAATCACGGCGAGCGCGCGGAGTACGTCGACGACCTCCACGGCATGGAGATTGGCCGTGGCACTCAGCAACCACCCGGCACCACCGGCGAGCACTCGGCGGTGATCTGGATTGCCGTGAACGACTACTTCCGTACGACTACGTGCAGATCGGTGAACCGGCTTCATCGATTCGTCTTCCGCTGCACAGCACGTCGTAAGGTAATCTTGATCTATGGTCAACACCTCATTGGTCACGGTGGCCTATAAAAGGAGGTGATCTCCTTCATTTGAAGATGAACAACAAAGAGCAACACAAGTGAGAGTGAAGTAGAGTTGTGCTACTCTCAAGTAGAGTAGGAGAGAGAGGAGAGTTAGTGTAGGGGAGGAGCCGGAGTGTCGGTATCCCTAACTAGAGCTCCAGAGCTGGACTCGGATGCGGGTTCTGCTTCCGTCTTCTGTCGGTAACACTCGGTCTTGCCATATTTAATTATCAAGTTCAGTCTATTTATTTTGTCTCTGTTGGTATTAGGCCCATACTATTCTTGAATGCTAAGATCTTTGTGCTTAAATGTACACTTGGAGATTAGTATAAGAGGTAGTAGGGGTGCGTACTGAAGTGACGTCCTTGGTACGTATTACTACTAGGAGCAGACGTGGTGTCTGGACTAGTTAGTAGCCCATCATCAGCCTGCGAATCATCATCTGTCTCATCCTTCACTTCCATGCAGGTTGATGCATCCATGGCTAGAGAGCCATCTGCATTAGTGCCTGTGAATAATTCTTGCATCTCATGGAAGAACTTGATTGGTTTAGAAAGGAGACGTCTGGCCCTATCCTGTAATCCAGGAAACAATGCATCAATATTTGTCCATACAAGCAACAGTTTGTGCAATCTGAATTAATTAGTGTAAGTAACAAACATACAGTCAAGGTTGCCTTCTCAGATTCTGATATTGTCACCAGACACCTAGTTGTGTCAAATGCATTGCCACTCTTGCTTAAAGCCATGGCAACATATTTCCAATTTTCCTTGTAGTGCCTAAAGTGGCGGTCGACCTGCACCGCAGTTACCCCCATAGCAAATTGTTTGTTCAGTGCTTCCGCACACTTAAGATGATGTTGCTTCTTGATTTTAAAACCTGCATGTTGTTCTTTTGAAAACTCTATGAACCAATCAAGCATAAACTTGGTCTGACCATCATCCCAACAGATGGTCCTCTCCCTAGAAGGCCCATCACCATCAACCTTCTCCTTGCCTTTTCCCATCTCTGTCCATATCAAAGGAATAATTGCAGCACATATTGGCATATAGCATCCATAGAAATAAATGGCAGCACATATAGCATCCATAAAAATAAGGGTTAATAGGATATATGCCACTGCTCAACTTGCTTATTCGGAATTTGCCATCGTTCCTTTGGAAATACGATATATGCCATTATGAAACTGCGTCTCTCCGATATATGCCACTCCGAGCGACACGTGTCCCATATAGTATCCTTAATTCCATATGAGGAATGTGTAGTAATAGTACCTTCAGGTATTTTTAGCCCTGTTGGTCGGGATAGTGCATCTTGAAGCACATAGGAATCATGGACTGATTCTTCCCAGCCAGCTAAGACATAAGTAAACCTTAGGTCAAAGTCGACGGCAGCTAGCACATTTTGTGTAGGAACAAGTTTTCTACCCCTAAACTTGTCCTGCAAATGGATAGGAACTGCTGCTGGTATATGTGTACCATCCAAAACTCCTATGCATTTCTAAGAGGAATGACAAGACATATTGTTAGTGTTGTTATATTCATAATGAGCTACACTACCATCAATATATTATGGATTGAAATTACCTCAAAATAAGGAAAAAATCTTCCTGGACTAGTGTTATTTTGGCATGTGTCTCGGTGGTTCTCAAGACAATAAGGTCACGCGACATAGTACATAGGGCATGCAGTACAGCATGAAAGTACCTATGAACTGTTTCCCCAGAACGATAAAACTCATTATGCCATAGGCCAACAAATTTCCGCATAAATGAATGAACATGCATGAATTATAGAGCATCCAAAAATCATCAAATGCATGTAGAAATATTTGCAAGTAAATAATGTCATCAATTTTCAGGTGACCAAAAGCCAACATTGTGCTAGCTACATAACAAAGCCATTCAGGACATACCATAAATATTTACAAGAGTTCATTAAAGTTCATAAATATTTACAAGAGTCCATTAAAGTCCATAAATATTTAAAAGAGTCCATTACATGCTATTACATGGACCGCTCCCTCACAAGGCTGCCCCCATGGAACCCTAGAGAGAAGCGTGGAAAAATATGTCACTCGTTTTCTTTTGTTTAATTGAAGCTTATACCAAAATAAAGCTATACATATTGCAATGGTAAGAACTGCTCTTCTCCTCCACAAGTAATTGCAATAGCTAGTGTAGTACTCGGTGAAAATTTTCTTTGCACCCATCTATGAACATATTAAAATTTAAAGATATATTAGATCCAATCCAATCACACAATTGCATGAACAATCCAGTAAATTAAACATGCACATTAGCATATGAACAATCTAGTAAACTACATTCTCGTTCTCATTACAAGATAAATTATGCAGAAGGTGACCAAAATTCCTAGGTCCAAAAAGAGTGAGCGATTCTATACAGTTAATCTAAAAAAGTAATTAAAAAGGTTATCCTATCGCCATCCTATGAGAACCATCACAACTTAACAGACAAACACCAATGCTTGGCAGGGGAAATTGGCTCAAAAAGATCATCATTGAAACAACATTTCAAGTGAAAGTCTTGGTTTAAGGATGAAGCATCACTAGCATCCTATCCTAGCTCTTAACTTCATGTCTTATACTACAATTGGTATTTTAAGGTAACAACTAACCACCAAACAGGCCATTAGCATTATCTCAAATCCCACCTAAATATGAATTGCAAAAGCACGGCATATGAAAACATCATGAGCTCTAGTTAGCATAAAAAATCCTTCACAGATCTGGACAAAAATAATGGGATTTGAGTTGATCGGCTTTTACCTTCTAGCAGATCGAGTCCCTGTCTAGCCCTTTAGGTTGATGTCGCCGTTCGCCGTCCTGCCCTTCAGGTTGCCCGGCCGCCTCCAGCTCCCTTCCCGCGAGTGCCGGAGCCCGCCTCCGCCACCCTCCACCCGCGCGAGCCCGAGCTCGCCGCCGGCTTCCAGCACCCTTCACCCGCGCGAGCAGGAGCCCGCCGCCGGCTCCCTTCCCCCGCGCGCTCTGAAGCCCACCACCGGCTACCTTCCCCCGCGCGCGCCGGAGTCCGCTGCTGGCTCCCTTCCCCCGCCGGAGCCCGCCACCGGCTCCCTTCCCCGGCGCGGCCCGCTCCCTCACAAGGCTGCCCCCATGAACCCTACAGAGGAGAGGAGCGTGGAAGAGGAGAGGTGAGGGCTGCTCGGGTTAGCACTTTAGGCAAGTGAGGCGCTGTTTTTTGCCGCCACACTATTGGCGAAAAATGGCTGGCGAAAGCACCTGACGGCGCCTAACAATCTGTGGCTTGCCAAATCTCAGTAAACAACCAAACGAGTGCCTAAGGGGCTGTGGCATGCCTAAGCTTAGGTGTGGCTTCCTTAGGCATTCAACCAAACAGCATTATTATAACAACTAATTTGTTATTTGTATTATATGCCATGCTTGAGTTGGTTCTTAATTGCGTCTTGTATCGCTTTAGTGCGTATCAAGATATTTAAGAGAGTGTTGGATCTTATTCTTTTAAATCTTTGTATTGAGTGCTAAAATCAAATTTCCAAAACTATTTTAAATTTAAGTGGGATGTCGCTTAGCCTCCTATCTCTCCCAACTATCCTGGAACATCAAGATGGAAGCAACAGACAAACGGAAGCAACATGCAAGAATACCAGCCATTGGTGGATCAGGATTTCTTTCTGTTTACTCAGTTTATTCTCTATATTCTTCCAATGTTCAAAATAAAAACTCTCTTACCTATTTCAGCTGGAAGCGGGGATTGAAGAAAAACCGCATGCAAGGAGGAAGCAATCGTGCAATAGTATGAATCAATTGTGGAACGAGATTTCTATTCTCTATCTTTCTCTCTATCGTACCTCCTTTGTGTTCAACTGCTATTCCCTCTTATCTATTCTTGTTTGAAGATTTGATCAACCATACGGCCAAAGAAGAGGAAACATCAGAAACGAAAGATGGCCATACAAGGAGATGCAAACAAATTAAATCACTGATTGAGGAGAAAAGAATTATGAGTTAAGAGGCAATGAACAAACCTAAGATCTTGCCTATAGGATATCGATATGACTTGGATATATAAAAGACCCTGTTGGAGAATCAAATGAAATACCGTGTTTGGAAAGCGAAGGAAACGACGACATAATGATGGAGATCATCATGTGAGGAAGCCCCAAGGGTTCACCATGGCGAAAGAAAGTATCATGGTATTTGAATCAAGCTTAAAAGGATACATCAGAGTGTGCAGTTCGAAGCATGATGGTTCATGACCCACCTATCCAGGATTTTTAGATTATTTCGGGACCGTCCTCCTACAGATGGACGAGTGAGATTACGTTAAGGGGGGAGGAATACCCACCTTGCCATTCTCAGAATCTCGAGGACGAGATTCCGTTAGGGGGGGTTTTGTGACATCCTAATAAATATTAGAATGTCCCAAGTTCTTATTTAAAAAGAAAAACGAGTTAAAATAATTTATATTATTTTTCTATATGGAAGTCCCTAAATTTTCAAACAATTATTTACATATAAGAATTTATCTTAGTAATTATTTTCATTTCAATTTACAAAATTACAAATTTAAATGCAAAAGCTCACTCCTCGCTTTTATTCGTTCCTCGGTCGGAACCCTGACTTTGTCTCTGAATTGAAACCAAGCTCGACCGAAACCCTGATATTCTGATCGAGCCAACCTTTGTCTCTATCTCGGCCAAAACCCTAACTCCGGTCGACCTCTATCATAACCCTTGCCGGTTGAATGTCCGCTCCCCTCGGCCGACGAACCTCGAAACCCTAATTCTCCTCTCTCCTGGTCACACCCTACGCCTAACCTTGATCCCTAACCAGGTTGATCCTCGTCTCCTTAGGCCGAAACTCTAACTACAATCCGTCATAACCCTAAACTAACCTTGTAAATTGCCGCCACCCTATCTCTAGGACCGGTGTCCTTTTCTCTCTCTTTCCTAACCCGTCCATACTCCGGACTTCTCCTAACCCTATCCGACTCCAACCATAGTATACATGACCGGCGGTCATCTTGAGACCGAGTAATGCCCACGACAAACCACAATCCGGTTCGACCCTCTCATCAAACCAAATTTGGGCTCGAGGCCCAGTTCCAAAGTTACCTCCAAGCCCAAATCCTGGGTCGTATTTCCTTGATCTCCCTGCCAAATTTTCCCTAACCCGACACCATATATACCCAGCAAAACCCTAGCAATTTCTCCCAATCTGCCCAAACCCATCCACAGCCGCCGCCCTTGGCCTACTCGCTCACCAAGCCATCATTATAGATGACCAAACGGGTGGCCCGGCTCGGCCCAGCACGGGCCCGCTTAAGCACGGTCCCGTTTAGGCATGACCCGGTGAGGCACGGCTATGAAACGGGCCGTGCCATGCCGGCCCATGAGTCGAAGCCATGGCCCAGGCACGGCACGCCGGCCTGCCAACCGTGCCGGGCCGGCCCGCGAGCCCGACAGGCCTACATGGCCCATTGATGAGGAGAGCATGTGGGGCGTCAAAAAAATTGCTGTACTGCAGCTCCTAGGGTTCGATCCCACGACCAAGACGAGCTCGTGAGCGCTAGCGTTGCTAGGCTAGACGGCTGAGCAGAAGCCTCTTTGTGTTTATATTGGTGCGGACATGGTAATATATGTATGCATGATAAATAATAAAAAAAGATAAATCAGGCCGTGCCGGGCTGGCCCGCGTGCCTTGCCCTTCGGCCCAGGCACGGCACGTGCGTCGTGCCGTGCTGGCCCTGGCCCGTTGGCTGTCGTGCCGTGCCGTTCTTGGGCCGAGCCAGAAGTGTCGTGCCTCGGGCCGGCCCATTTGGCCATCTATAGCCGTCGTCGCCGCCCTGCCCCATGGAGGTGCAGCCGCCCCCATGCACCCATGGAGTGCCGCCACCCTTCACCGGTGTCTACCCAAGGCCATGCCGCCCCTGTATACCTCGTCGCCACAGGCCAAGCCGCCCAACCCGCCGTCGCCGTCATGGTGCCGCCGCTGCCCTGGCCCTGCCGTCGCCGTGCCGCCCTGGCCGAGCCTTTGCACCTCGCCGCCGTCGCCCTGGAACCATGCCGCCGGCGCCGCCCCCATCCTCTACCGGCCACCATCCCCGCTGCTCCCAGGCCGAGCCACCGCCCTGGCTGTGCCCTGCGCCCCAAGCCGGCGCCGCCCCTGCCCCATGTTGCCGCCCTAGCTACGCCGCCCTGATGCGCACTAGGTCGGCCCGATCTTCTGGTGAGGAACGATACGTCGGTTTAGTGTACAGCGAGGTAGATGAATCGGTTACCAACCACAAGATCAGCAACCAAGCAATCGCAACGTCACCTCGCTGAACCGATCAACCAAGTCGAAACCCGATCGATCCTTGAACCTGCTGCAACCGTTCCGATCTATGCGCATGTCTCCTTCAAAGATAGGTATTATGTGTTTCGTATAACTTCGTATAATGTATGCTATACCGCCGCCGCTGCGCCGCCGCCGCCGCCATGGAGTTGCCGCCCTAGCCGCGCCGCCCCCATGGAGCCGTCGCCGAGACCGCGCCGCCCCGCCGCCGCCGCCGGCCATGTCGCCGCCTCGCCGGAGCCGAGCCGCCACCGCGCCGCCTTGCCGAGCCGCCCCCACCAGAGCCACCGCCCCACTCTCCCCCCTCTGCCATGGCCGCCGCCTCCTCCCTCCCTCCCTCCCTCTCTCTCTCTCTTTCTCTCTCTCTCTATCTCTCTCTCTCTTGTTGCACGGGAGTGAGGGGGAAATCCCCTTTTGACCATGCTGACCGGGTTAAGAGCCCTGGCCTTTAACTGTTCATCATAAACAGTGCACTTTCGCAATTTCGTATCTCTCAAACTGTAAGCCATATTCCCTCCAAACCAATTTTGTTAATCCTTGTTTGATCTCTATTACCTCTTGTATTAATCTTGTATTTTTCGGAACTCCCTTCGCAACCGCCTAATTGCAAACGTCTCGTTTTGCGTGCAGTCGTCGCCTACTCCGTCGAGCGAGCGTTTAGCGACCCACGTCGGATCTTCCGATGGACTGCTTACTGGATCACAAGAAAACTGGCAATCTGGTTTCACCATCGGATGTTCTAACCCTCGTCGGATGTTTTGATGGTGTAGGTTCTATATAGAGTGTATTTTGAGTGGAAAAACTCACACGAATTTCAAGAAACCTATTTTGAGCACTTAGAAACCTTTATATGCTTCTCCATTGCATCCCTCTTCATAGTACGGCATACCTATAACTCAATAAATAAATATTTACAAATAAATACTAGTCTTGATGCCTTCTTGCAATATATCCACGTTTGAGAGGTACACCAACACATTTAAACATGTACCTTATGCATTTCACTGGAATATCATCTGTGTACAATTCTCCAATAGAAACTATTAGCCCTATAATTGTTACTCATTAATCAACAAAACTACTTAGGGGCCTAGATGCACTTTCAGCTTGGCGGCACGACGGCTCGGCTTTTATAGGCGACGCAGCATGTATTCGTCCACGAAGTGGTTGGTACAGGGTTAAGATGTGGCGGCGAAGTCTCGTGGCGCAGGGTGGCGGAGACATTGGCATCATGGCGTGGTCAAGCCCGACGGCGGCGTGCTTCGGGGTAGAAAATAGTTAGGGCGTGACGACGTCTTCGGCAATGGCCCGGCTTTGGTACGGATCTACGGCGGCGTCGGTGAGCAGAGAAGGAGAGAGGAGAGGCGTGCGTACCACATAAACATTCGAGTTTAGAACATAGTTTTGCACACACTTAAACAAACAAGTTTCAGACAACAGAATCTAAGAGTGATAAATGATAATCTTCTCCCCCTTTGGCATCAAGACGCCAAAAAGAGAAAAGAAGCTGATAGATAACTACTCGATCCACTTTGGATCACTGCTGCTTGATCTGCCGCCACCTTGACCACCTGCACCACTACCACCACCACCGGTGACCTCATCGTCGTCGTCATCGCCGTTGCCGCCACCGGAAGGAGGAATCCCGAATAGTCCTCAAGTATAGGAGTCAATGGTAGTGTTGGGAAACTCAGAATCATCAGAAGAGAGAGGAAAACCAAGATGCTTCTTGATATCCTGGATGTGCTTGCGATTGTCGCGGATACGGACAATAGTGTCCTTGACTCTTTCATTCGTCTTGCGACACATGCAGAAGATAAATTTCAGCATTTTCTTGATAGAGCCACCAGAGGATGTCGGGCTAGACTGAGGTGAAGACGGGCCCGCACTACCACACGGAGCAGAGGAAGGACCCACGCTATCACGAGTAGCAGAACCCCTCCTGGGCAGAGTCGCAGAAGTACCATCAGGAGAAGCCAATCCACGGGTGGTCACAAGATATGGGGTATGCTTTACATCCAGCACAAACTTGAGACCAGTCACATGGATGATCATACTCATCAGATAAGGAGTATAAGGACAGCTCCTCTTGGGATCACAAGCACTGATCTTGATCTCAACCAAGATGAAATCCAGCACATCAAAAGGACGCTCACGCAGACCAATTTTCAGTAGAAGGTTGCGAGAGTCCGACAGAACACGAGATGCATCACCTTCCTTGGGACAAAGAGTCTTGCGGAGGATGCGATTGAGCACTTGGTAGAATGGCTTCATGGTCTCAGTTGCTCCTGCCTTAGAAGGGATAGGTCCGTCATATAGAAACTTCAGCTCAAGATTCTTTAGGGCATCCACGTCGTGGATCTCCTCAATGTTCCCTCTGGTGGAGAGCTTCAGATGCTGGCCAAACTCCCTCTTCAAAAAGAGATAAAACGCTCCATCGCACATGAACCAGAAAATATTGCCAGCGACATCCTTAGTCCAGTACAATGTAGCGAAGAACTGACATATCACCTCAGCGTTCCAATCGTGCTGAAAACTCAAGATGTTGGTCAATCCCATGGTATCGCAGGCAGAGATTACTTCATTGATAACCGGATTGACTGTCAGTGACATGCCTTCCCAATCAATGAATTGTATGCGCATGACTGGACTCTTCTTTCGCACAAAAGCAGCATCATAGAAATCTTGATGAAAGAAGTTCCAAAATCTTTCATCAGTCCCTTCTTCCTTCTCAAACTGCAGAGGATCCTCAACCCTGCGGTATTGGATCTCCTTGGCGTCTGCGACATAATAGCCGGGAAGCTTTGGAGTAACATTGTGAGTGAAAGTCCTAGATGACTTCTTTATCAGCAACGGACCAATGGGATCCTAGACATTAGCTCGCTTCCATTGAGCCATTCTCTCATGATAGTTCGAGGGATGCTCATTGGGCAAAGCGGAAGGAGGAACGACAGTAGAACTTGAGGTCTTTTGCCGTTTAGATGGATTGGCAGTACCCTTTCCTTTGGGATCATGCTGAGAAGAAGACATTTGCATGATAAACAGGATAGAATCAAAGAATTGCACGAGAGTGCTCATAATTGACAGAACTATGGTCCACACGGTACACCCCTCGTCGGAACATCTGATAGACGTCGGAATATTCGATGGACTGCACTGTAGCAAAACATAAATTTTGACAAATCTGAGTTCGATACAATAGAAATTGGTAAGATTTGATGTGAAAAACACAATGGTGAACTTTGATATTGCAACTGAGGTGTGGAAAATACCAAACCCAATCAGTCAGTGAGTACCACGTCGGAGCATCCGACACGGGTCGAAACATCCGTTGGGTACAAAACTGCAAAAATAGGGTTTATCACATCTCGCATCAACTGAACGAATCCGAGGCATCAATGGGTAGAGGATACTTCTATGAACAAGATAGAAGCATATCTAGCCTCGAACTCGAGTTAAAACGGCGTACATTGCACGTTTTAAAAGTTTTCATGATTTGGAGCTTTACCTTCAACGGAGGAGGAGAAAGACGAGCAAGGAAGGAGGTGGATGCAGTGGAGAGGGCGTGCAGGTCGCAAGATCCGCCGCCGCAGGTTCCGCCGCCGCCGCAAGGAGAGAGAGTGAAGGTAGAAAGCTGTGGGGTAAAACCCATGGGGTAAAAGGAACAGGGATTCACGCGGTTAAGTTAAATAGGTGGCAAAAACTGGGGCGAGCCGGAACATTCGACGGAAAATCCGATGGACCCCACGCTAAACCGCACCGGAAGTTCCGACGCCGGTCGAAACATCCGACGGTACAGCCACTGGACCACATCGGAAGTTCCGATGCAGATCGGAACATCCGATCCCCCTTGAAAGCGCATCTAGGCCCCTAAGTGATTTTGGTGATTAATGAGCGACAATTATAGAGCTAATATTTCTATTGGAGAATTGTGCACAGTTGTTATACAGGTTAAATCCATGAGACATGTTTAAATGAGATGGTGTACCCCTCAAAAGTGGATATATTGCAAGAAGGCATCAAAACTAGTATTTATTTGTAAATCTTTATTTATTGTGTCATAGGGATGCCGTACTATAAAGGGGGATGCAATGGAGAAGCATATAAAGGTTCCTAAGTGCTCAAAATAGGTATCTCGAAGTTCGTGTGAGTTTTTCGCTCAAAATACAGCTCATACAGAACCTATGCCATCAGAACATCCGACGAGGGTCGGAACATCTGATGGTGAGCCAGCCTGCCAGTTTTCAGTGCCATCCAGTAAGGGGTCCATCGGAACTTCGGTCGGAACATCCGACGCGGGTCGGAACATCCGACGTGGTCTGAACATCCGACGTGGTCTGAACATCTGACGCGTGATTAACTGCTGCAACGGCTATTTTCTGAGAATCCCTATTTAAAGCCTTCTCTAATACCTGCCAAAAGGTTATTGATCCTCTGATTTGAACCAAATACTTTCTGTTCATCATCTCTCAAAGCTTTAGCCTTTTCTCTCTCTTGTTCATCTTGTGAGATCTAGATCTAGAGAGATCAAGGCAACCCAAGCTTTAACCTTTTCTCTCTCTTGTTCATCTCTCAAAGCTTTAGCCTTTTCTCTCTCTTGTTCATCACAAACTCGCAAGGAAAAGGATTCAACTAGTGATCGCCGGTGAGTGCTGTGTGCTTCATCCAGTAAGGGGATTAGGATCTTGGTGATCCGGGCTTTGTGCCTTCCCAACGGTGAGTAGGATCTTCCTTCAAAGATCCGAACATCGGTAAACAAAAATCGCTGTGTTTTTGTCTTGATCTTGTTTGATTTTTTTACTATTCGTGTTGGCTTGTTCTGAGTATTCTTGAATAGATCTAACCTTGGTTTTGCGAGAAATAAGTTTACTGCAGGTTTTCGACAGATCCAGATTACCCAGGATCGGAACATCCGACGCGTCATCCGACGCCGTCGGAACATCTGACCCAAATCAAAACATCCGACGGAGGGCTCTCTGGACCAGGTCGGAACATCCGATCTGCATCGAAACATCCGACAGGCTGGTCACTGTTTGAGTTGTTTATTTTCGCAATTTCGTTTTATTCGCCTATTCACCCCCCCCCCTCTAGGCGGCATAGCGATCCTTTCACGGGCAGTCTCTTTAGCAAACTTCTTCGCCACTTGAAGCAACTCCGCTTGAATGCCCCTAACCGCTGCAGCTTTTGATTGGCACTCCGTAGGATGGTGGTCTCTTCGGTCTTCTTATTAAGCTACTCACAAAGAGCAGTGACATCAGCCTTCGACGTCTCGAGCTCAGAGCGTGACAGAGATAACGCCTCTTCAAGAGACTTAACTTGAGCCTCCTAATCGGCGGCACGCTTCAAAGCTACATGCCGCTCGGACATGATGACATTGAGAGCCCCAACTTCCTTCTCACGAAGACTATGAAGTTGCTGTTTCTCCTGCTACAACTCATGGGCACGGTAGCGAAGGTTAGTGAGGGCACCTTTATGATCGGTACACCGACGGTTCACAGCCTTCGACCATAGAAGGGCCTGCAAGAAAAACAAAAAGAAAGAGACTCCTTCCGCAACTATCAAGCCGTCAATGCATTGTTTGGTGCTTTGAGCCCAAGTGAATTCAATAGGGTTGACGGAATTGAAGAAGTTAAAACAATTTGGGATATCCTCAAGGTCGTTCACGAAGGCACATCAAGTGTGAGGGAAACCAAAATAGAGCTTATCAATGGGAAGTTAGGAAGGTTTATCCTAGAGAAAGGAGAAGACTACAAGACGATGTTTGATCGGCTCATGGTGTTGGTTAATGAGGCAAAGGGGCTCGGTTGCAAGTCTCTCACTGATCATGAGGTGGTGAAGATTTTACTTCGGGCTATCACTCCAACCAATAGCCATTTAGTGCAAATGATTCGAGATAGAGACAACTATCACTCTATCACACCGCATGAAGTGCTTGGAAGAATTCTTAATGATGAGTTGATGGATCAAGGAAGCCTCGAACATTAAAGATATGGCTCAATCAAGCAAGAAGAAGAGCATTGCATTGAAGGCGAGCAAAGTGCCAAAGGCAAAGGATGATAGTTCAAGCAGTAACGAAGATGGGTCAATGAACATGGAAGAGATGGCGTTCTTTGTGATAAGATTCAACAAATTTCTTAAGAAGAATGGCTACAATGGCAAAGGCAAGAAGGATTCTGGCAAACCCAACTCTTCAAGAAGTTCAAGAAGAAAGTGCTATGAATGTGGTGAAACCGGACATTTCATTGCCGATTGCCCACATAAGAAGGATAAAGACAAAGAAGAAAAGAAGAAAGAAAAGAGTTACAAGAAGGACAAAGAAAAGGGCAAGAGACATAAGAGAAGTTCAAGAGGTGAAGCTCACATTGGTGAGGAGTGGGACTCCGAATCCAACTCCGATTCCGACTCTGAGTCCGATGATGAGAGTGTAGCATGTCTTGGAATGGCTATTCCAAAAAGGACCTCATCTCTATTTGGTGAATTGACAGATGATGATGATGAACCTTCACTGTGCTTCATGGCCAAGGGCCCTAAGGTATCATCAAAATCTTCTAAATCTCTAGTCAATTCTTATATTAACAATTCCAGTGATGATGAGGACGATATGAGTCATGATAATTTGGTCAAGATGATGAAAAAGTTCGATATGGGTAAGTTGACCGAGCTCATGGAAAGAGTTGAGTTATAAGAGGACCTTCTTGAAAAAGGAGAAGACTTGCTCATTGTTGAAAAGGAGAGAAACCTCCAACTTGAGAAGAAACTTGCATTGAAAAAGAAGAGGGTTGAGAAGATGACCAAAGAATTTTCTGAGGTCAAATCCAAAACAAGCTCTCTTGAGATCAACAACTCTTCACTCAAGAAAGAACTCATCGGTGTAAAGGAAGCACATGAGACTCTTAGGGTGAAGTTTGATGATCTTTTGAAGAGCACCTCTACTGTTCCAAATGCAACTTGCGACTCAACTCCTTCCATGAGTAATGGTTGTGTAAGGTGCTACAATGTGGATGTGAATGCTTGTGCAACAAACTTCGCCACTTTACAAGATCTTGCTAGTGAGAATGAGAAGTTAAAGGGCCTACTTGAGGATGGCATTCAAAGTTCTTACAAGTCGAGTAAGGGACTTGATGAGATCCTAGACAAGAGAAGAGGAAACTTCAAGAAGTCTGGACTCGGCTATATTCCACCTAAGGGCAAGAAGGCGCATGTTGTGGTGACTCCGGTCACTAAGCCAATTCATTTTGTGAGAGAGCAAAACTCAAAGGCTCACATTTCTCACTCTACTTTTAATGCCTCTTACATTCTTAAAAAGAACAACTTTGGTAGAGTGCTTGCTTATCATGTTGGACCTAAGCGTACTAATGCACCTTTGATGAGATCCATTTGGGTCCCAAAGGCTCTTATGACTAACCTCAAAGGACCCAATCAAATTTGGGTACCTAAGACCAAAGCTTAAACTTTGTAGGAATATCTCTCCGGTGGCCCTAGTTGGGTACTCGACAGCGGTTGTACTGACCATATGACCAGAGAGAAGGAAATGTTCTCACAAATTAATTGTTACAATCAACCAAGTGAGAGCATCACATTTGGAGATGATAGCAAAGGTGATATACTAGGCCTTGGTAAGATTGCAATTTCTGAAAAACTTTTTCTTACAAATGTTGTCGGTGTCTGGGAATCGCGCTCCTGAAGAGCGGCGGGTCCACGGACCGGCAGACGAGTTTGTAGTTGGTGTGAGGCCCAACGACAACCCTTCTCAGCAACCCGGGTGGCGGCCAAGCCTGCAGAAGGCTAGGGCCGCGCGGTCTTCCCGGACAAGGGCCTGGTGCGACTAGGTAATCCGGGTACAGATCCTTCGTACGGTGGGAAGGAAGAGAGGAACGGTGTAAACTGTGGAGACACGAGTGATTTACCCTGGTTCGAGCCCCCACTGCCGGGTAATAGCTCTACTCCAGTCTTGTTAACTATATGGTGGAAAACAGTACAGAGGTGCCGGGATCGGACCTGGAGGCGCCGATCCCGAGCTTACAGTGGCGACAGCTAGAGGCTAAGGCTACTCGTGGAGGAAGCTTCGGATGCCAATGTTGCTCGTGCTTGGACCGGGTAGAATCGGATCAGGGATTCTGGGTGTTGAGTTGGCCGCCCCTTGCAATGTCCGAGAATCCTCCTTTTATAGACGCCGTGGGCCGCCCGAGGCTGATGCGGCGGGCCCCGCGCTGGTCTTTGCTTTAGTGGCGAGGTTCTTGTCTCTTTCTAGGGTCCTGTCGGGTCTCGAGCCTGCAGGGAGAAGCTGGTCGGGTTAGTACTGAGCATGAGTTTGTCTTAACATGCCCGTTCAAGGGGGAGAACTTCTTTTAGGGGAAAGCACTTTCCCTTTATCCCCAATATAGCCTTGACTGGACCGAGCCAGTTCCGCGCCACCCGTTGGGGGCGTCGCGTAGCGTAACAACCATCTGCTGCCTGACAAAGAAGGCAAACGCCAAGACAGGCTGTCCTCGTGTCCTTTCCCGGGCTATAGTTCTCTTGGGAGGTGCAGTGCGTTCCCGGTCAAGGTCGGATAAAGCGTGGCGGGCCATGACAGCCGTCGCCACCTGCCCACGAGCGAGCGGATCACCCGAGGGACCTTCTCCCGGGCTTCGGGATAGCCCGGGAGGGACACGGTGTCGCACGGGTTTGACCTAGTTAAGCCCGGGGACGCTGCAAGCGAGTCAGGCGGCTTCGTTGGTACGGCCCAAAGCGGCCTGCCTGGTCCTCTGTTCGCGCCTTGGGTCGATACGAGATCGGCCTAAGGCCTGCTTCAAGGTGGGCCGTTTGTCAATCACCAACAGT
>SPJY01015242.1:980862-1017706 GCA_005191435.1 Raddia distichophylla | reverse complement strand
CCATAAGAGGACATGATGCCAATGTGCCCCTTCCGATGACACAGGTGTGATTTCTACAACAATCCAGTAGTCCTTTGCCACATCTCTCTCTCTTGTTAAGCCATCCAAATGCAGATGCTTAAAACATCTTATCTCAAGACCATACAATTCCTTTGCCTTCTTGCTTGCTCGTCTCCTCCACAGTTCCCTACAAGGCCTCAAAGCATTCATAAGCTAATTGTGCCAAACATGAACTACATAGCAGACCACATAAACAAGAGAACAGGACAACCACTGTTAGATATTTTGAGATTGCTATCTTCCAATCATGGTTGTCAAGGCGGTAAAGCGACCCGCGGCGTGCTAGGACCTTTTTACCTTTTAAGCGCTTAAGGCGTAAGGCGAGGCGACTTCATAGACACATATATAAGGCGAATAAATGCACTTCATAGACACATATATAAGGCGAGGCGACTTCATAGACACATATATAAGGCCAATAGCCGTACTTCCAACCCGGATCATTGCCTTTTGGCTTTCGTTTAGGATCGGTCATAGGGTCATATCCACTGGCTTGAGAATGCGGCTCAGGCAGTGATGCGGCGTGGCCAACGGTGCGGATCGGGCGGCGGCGTCACGGATCTGGTAGTGGCGGTGCGGATCGGGAGGCGGCGGCGCAGGAGAAGGGGGCACGGCTTGGGCGGAGAAGGAAAGGAAGAAGGGGAGGAAGGGAGACAACCTGTTGGCGGCGGCGGCGGCGCAAATCAGGCGACGGCATCTATGGCGCCCGCTTCGCCTCGCCTCGGACACCTCAGACGCCTTACGGACGCCTTGGACGCCTTACGGACGCCATAGGCTAAAATTGTAAAGCGTCCGCTAAGGCATCCACCTAAAATCTCTTTACCGCTTAATGGACGCTTAAGCGATGCAACCATGCTTCCAATGAACTCCTAGAAGGAAGGAGAATTAAGGAGGAAGGAGGCGGCGGGGGCGGCGAAGGTGCGTGAGGCGAGGCACCGCGAGGGGAGGGGAGGTATCCCGTCGGGGTGGGCTCCCGACGGGATACCGTGGGCTAGTCGCCCCCATATCTTTATATGAGGAATGTATTTCTATTAGTTCTGTTTGATGAATTCTCCGGCTGCAGCAGCGCGTGCTGATCATCAACAACGAATTATTTCTAATGTTCTGATATTTTTCTTTGGAATATTTAAGGATCTATCTCATTATTTACTCAATTCTTGCAACGCTTTTATATTTCTATTCAATGAATAGAGGATGTACTTTCTAAATATTGTAACTTGAGAATGTTCAGTCCTAAATTAACTGTATGAGTTGGATTGAAAGTTTTCCTATACATTGTTTAATCACCCAATCAGTAATATTTCTATGGAAATTGACTGGTTTTACACTTTGTCTTGCTTTGGACTGAGAACCATTTTGTCACCTACATGGAAGGAGATGCAATCCAGATTGTGTACACACAATATAATTGCTTAGTTATCCCTTTAAACCTGCATGTAGCTTATATGATAATTTTGGGTGGTTACTAAGAAAATGTGAAGCCGTCCAGGTTGAACAAAATCAGCACAGATGATGCATTAAGCAAACATTTCATTGATCAATGTACAATATCGTATGCGTTCCTCGGTGCATCCTGAATTTCATATGATTTAACCTTCATATTCATACACTTCTTATCGTCAGTTTGACTATGTCAATTATCCGTCATGACAATTATGAATGCATTTTACCTTTAAATTCATTTTGGAGCAGGCAACGGAGACAATCATTTTACCTCGCAAAGCAGGTTTCATCCAGGGGAGTGCAGCACACCTTTTGTGTCTCTGTTATCCAGGGGTTTGGACGGTAGAAATCTGCAATCAGATTTTGATGAAGCGTGTATCAGTCAAAGTGTAGATACACGTACAAATACACAGAAAGGTATTTTGCCATCAAAGTGTAGATACACGTACAAATACACAGAAAGGTATTTTGCCATCTTTGTGTTTGTTAGCACAATTAGATATTAACACTACTTTGATTTTTTAATTCAGTTCATATGTGTTCCTTCGTTCATCTAAAATTTTTTATTCCTATTTAGTCCATAAATAAATTTGGGGGTCATCTCAGTTGCCCTTGCTTCTAACTGATGCAATTATGTTTTACACGCTTTTCAGGAAGTTCTTGTAAAAAAAAGGATGCTCCGAATAAGAAAAAACAGCTATTCTCAAATGGACCGCGCGGTGCGCGCGTGGCGGCGCAAGTTCCCGACCTCGATGGTGGACGATTGCGCCGCAGTCTGCGTCTTCCTGAAGCCGGCCTCGCCGGAGGAGAGCCTCCCGGCCGCCGGAGGCGCGAAGCCCCATGCCGCAGCGTCCTTCACGGGGAGCTTCCGCAAGATGCTGAGCGGCGAGGCGGTCGGCTGGGCGGAAGAGGGGATGGTGTGGCGAGCTCTGGCGCCGCCGTCTGCCTCTTCCTGAAGCCGACCTCACCGGAGGAGAGCCTCCTGGCGGCCGAAGGCGTGAAGCCCCACGCCGCGGCGACAGGCGGAGGAGGCGCGCGAGGGGCGGGAACGCCGGCTGCTCCACACCGAGGCGTGGACGGCGGAGGCCGCGGCGGCAGGCAGAGGTGGCGGCGACGGGCGGCGGCGACGGGCGTGCATGCGCGAGGAGGAGGCGGTGGATGGATGAGCGGCGTGAGGAAGTGACGGAGGAAGTGATGGAGATGGTGGAGGGACGGCGTAAGGAGGGGCGAGGCGGATGGATGAGCGGCGTGAGGACTGCGACAAGGGGAGGGGCAGCACGGGCTCTGCAAGGCGGGAGATTTCATTTTTTACCCCCCAATTGAGGAGGCAAATACTTCATGTTCCTCAATTGGGTTTTCCTTTATTATTTGCCACTGGTACATCGAAATCTTTTATTCCTTGCCACTCCACCACTTTAATGTCTTAAAAAATCACAAAAAATTCAGAACAACCTTTAAAAATTCTGAAAAATCAAAAAAAATCTGAGAAAATTATAAAAAACTATAAATCTTTAAAAAATCAGAAGAACCTAAAAACAAAAAAATCATAAAAAATCCAAAAATCATAAAAAAATTAGGAAAAATTTAAAATAACTTAGGACAATCATAAAAAATAAAAATCTTAAGAAACTCAAAAACTATTTGTAACCATTACACAACAATAAAATTTAAAGAATCATAAGTTACAAATTAGCCATCGGTTGGAATGGAGGGTGGAGATTGCAAGTTGGCACTGCGACCACCACCACCACCACGACCAATCCGTGCTTTAAAGTAGTAGCGGTAGAGATAGAGATAGGTAAATAGATAGATAAGTCAAATAAGTTGAGAAAAAATGGGCCTAACTTAATAGACTCATCTGATTGTTTGACTTATTAGCTTATTTTAGAGTCCCCAAGAATCAAGTTCCCTTAGTTTGACATGTTTTAAGAGCTTATAAACATGATTTTGAATGTACCATGTGATTTCAGAAAACCAAAAAAAATCATAAAAATACTTTTAAAATACATTATGTACCAGGTTATTTGATACGAATTAAGAAATTTGTTTGATGCAATTTGAACCATGTGTAAAATACATAAAAAATATATGAAGTTTCAAATCGGAATAACTTCATGGTACGCAACCTAACAGTGCTAGAACGCGGACCGACTAATGGTTATTAAAAAAAAAAAAGCAAAATCGTTTACTGGTGTCTACATGCTTCATGGGCTTACTGGGCTGGCGCGGTTGAGAGAGCCCACCTGGCCTGCAGTTCCATGCATTTACACTAGCTACGGCAGACGAGACGGCCCGTTTAGCCCGGCCCAGACAGCCAGCCTCTCTGCAAGGTCGCTTCCCACCCCGCGCCGCCGCCGCCGCCCCTGCACTTCCCGCACTTCCCGCGTCACAGAACCCCTCCTCCGTCCTCGCCGCAGGGCTTCTCCTTCCTCGGCTTCCTCCTGCCTTGGCCCCCGACCACGCTCGGATCGCCGGCGATGGAGCACGGGTCGGTGACGGACTCCAGCGCGTCGTCGTTCTCCATCATGGAGGAGGACCACACCCTCGCCAACTCCGTCAGATTTGTCCTCAACCAGGAGTGAGCCTCTCTCTCTCCCCCCTCTCTTCCTGTGGTAGCAGCATCCGTCGTTGCCTTTTACCTGCGGTGAGTTGCGCCGAGGAAGTGTGGTTACAGCTAGGGACACAATTAGTGTTCTTGGAAGCACTACTAGGTTGTTTTTTAGGTTTGTTGCAATGTTTATGCTGGTGTACACTGAGGGCAAGGATAGGCGTGAATTTGTTATGGTAGTTCCATTGATTTTAAGT
This sequence comes from Raddia distichophylla, assembly GCA_005191435.1. Classification (NCBI taxonomy): domain Eukaryota; kingdom Viridiplantae; phylum Streptophyta; class Magnoliopsida; order Poales; family Poaceae; genus Raddia; species Raddia distichophylla. Next base: position 1,013,398 of record SPJY01015242.1, on the reverse strand, counting down.
GGGTTACTTTATTGGATAGAGCCATTGGTCGTCCAGTTTAATTGGAACTGCGAATGAAATGCCATTTGCTGGCCAAGGTTTTGATTTTTGGTGCCTATGAGAGCGAGGGGTTGCAAGGGGCAGCATGGCCGAGTAGGAGCTGTTTATAGACATGGCCGAGTATGAACTGTTTATAGGACCATGGTCATCAAAGATGTGTGGTTTTTACTCCATTTCACTGTCAATTCTAGCACAAGAGCGTAACTACAATTGTTGGCTGTAACTTGAACTGCAACCCTGATTTTGCCAATGCCGCTAAGTTGCCTTCTTCAACGAGCCTTTAAAAGAGCTTTCCTTTCTGCAAGAACGTAAATCGTCTTCATATGAAGCAAAGAAAATAATTCAACATTTTGCTGTATTTGGATTTTGCAGGTATTGCAAATTTTTAAAAGTTAATGTTTGGCCATTTTTTGGTTTGGTATATTTTTGGAAATTACCTCTAGTTTTGAGAGCAATTTCCTATTTCCTGTGTGATGGGCAACCGGAGGATTTCAATTCTCCCCCTCATTATCTCTACAGACTACAGATGATGGAATTCAAAACTCAAATGAAGCCTTATTAATGCCTTCTTCTCAACTAAATCCTTCGCACTTATCCCAAATTCAAATAGAACCATCCGCCAATAAATCTCCTATTGTGCTCCTTGACACCAAATTATAATCTCAGGTGCTGCTATCGCCGGTGGCATCGTACCGCCACCTATCGTGGCATGGCCACCATCAAGCGTCGGCGCTCCCTGCCTCTCATTTAGGGCTTTGGCTCAGGACACGAGTGTTCAAGAAGGAACACCCACATCAATTGATATCATACCTTGAGGTAGTTCCCAAAGAAACTATCAAACCAAAATTTCACCAAACATTAACTTTTCAAATTTTGCAACGACTCCAAATGCACAAAGGACTGAATTATTTTCTTCAGAATAAAGTTTCAAAAAACCAGAAATGAGGATATTACATAGAATTTGCTGGTTTTTTACTTTTGGTAATAAGAAAACAAGTTCAAGCTGTCTTTGGATGACAGTATGGCCTGGCAAACAATTGTCATCAGGTAGGGTAGAGTAGTTCAGGATGGTCTTGGAAGTAGTTCAGCATGGAAGCTAATAATAAGTTTGTGGTCTGGTCTTGTGATCTTGCAATGTGCCAAGCACTGGTGTTTTCTGAATAGCTATTTATGATTATATTAGTTTTATTCAAATTCCTATGCAGCAAGAGGAATGATATGATTTTCTTCAGTTCAGGTTTTGATCACCACAAGCTAAAAGAATAGAAAAGTCTTAGGCAGTAATGGTGCAACAACAATCTTGATCTGCTGATTTATCTGCTAAAAATGTACTTAGTACTCACTCTAGAATTAGAATACCAAATATCACAGACACTTGTATAATTGTACTCATTCAACCTAGCTTTATTTCCCTAGCGGATCACTATTATGGTCCTAACCTTCTGTTATTGCATGGCTATGGAATATGCGTGTAACTTTCATGTAGCATTGCACCGTGCAGATAACACTATGCAACTTTCCTAGTAAATGTAATAGGGGGCACTGATACTTTTTATGCTTAACAAATATAATACTTGTAATTACAAGCCATATTGTCTTGCTTGACTATTTGTTTGCAGTAGAGTTCAGAAAACTGTGAGAGAACTTCTACCACAAGCTTAGAGCCTAAAAATATTATTTATGTGTTCGCTCAAAAAAATATCGTTTATGCCTAGAAGCTAGAACAAATTTGAGTATCTGAATTCAAGCTTCTCATTTCGCTTGTTGTTTCTTTCTGTTGTCACAGCCCAAGGGTAGCATTTTGTGGATATAGTATTCCTCATCCTGCTGACAACAAAGTCAATATAAGAGTTCAGACTACTGGTAAAGTGGAAAATGATCCTGATATTTCATTTGCTATTCACCGTGGACTGGAGTTGGTGGTTTGAGACATGCTTTATTTTGATTGCTTATTGAATGAATTTGCAATATTCTCATCGACTGTGCCATACTTCCTTCAATTGTATTTTGACTTTTGAGTACGTAGCTGGTTTCTGGCACTTAGTGTCCTGTACATCTGTTCTTATATATGTTCATACTCCGTAGCATTTGGGTATTTTTTTTAATAAAGTGCACTGTTGCCCCTGGAAGTTGTATAAAAGTTTCACTTAGTCTCCTAATCTTTAAAATTATTTTGTCGCCCATCGTAGCCCCAAATTTATTAAGTCGACCGTTAAGAGATTAGTTGGTCGTTAGTCTTGTGTTAATTACTTACGTGACAGCCACATGTTGGGTGTTTTAATGAGATGGGATTCATGTTACCTAAAAGATATAAAAAACATATTCAAAGACTTTTTGAAATAAATTTGTTTTTAAATTTGAATACCAGATATAGGATTGAAATTCAAATTTTGAAAACTTCTAATTTTTCATATTTATTTTTGAAGTTTTAAATTTTCAGAGTTGTTCAATTTTTTTGGTTTTTTAAGGTAATATGGATGACATCTCATTAAATCACCACACACTTGGTTGCCACGTAAGCAATTAACGGAAGACTAACATTCAACTAAGCACTTAACGGTTGACTTAACGAATTTGAGGCTATGGTGCAAATGGAAACAACTTCTAGAGGCAACAAAGTAATTTTAAAGTTTAAGGGGCTAATTGAGTCTTTGGTGCTGACTTTCATGTGCAGCAGTGTATTTTACTCCTTTTTTTCCCTCTAAAAATCAAAGCGTAGATCCTCTTAATATTTGTTCGGTGTCCACATATTAGTTTGATATAACAGTTAAATTAATGCTCACTCAAATACCAAATCATCAGTAACCACTTATCGGTTTCCTAGTTCTTTTGATCCCCCAAACAAAGTGATTACAATCTTCTGGTCTGTCTTGATTGTGTTGTCAGGAGATCCAGCAAAGGATGTACTGAAAGATGCTTTACAGGACTTAATGGTGATGTGCCAGCATGTTAGAGGAACTTTTGACAACGCAGTGGGTGATTTTAGATCAAAGAAACCTTCAGAACAAATGGACATTGATTCGAAGCAGTAATGAAGGTTTTGGAAGCCCCCTCTTTGTTGAGATCAACATGATATCTGTAACCAGTTCATTATTTGAGATTCGGAGGGGAGATTGGTTGTGATCTCAAACTTTTAAAGGGCTTTTCTAAAATCACGGATTGCACATTCTAAATTTGGTTTGTGAAAGTCCGCCCTTAAATCTTCATCCATGTTTTGGAAAGCGTCTCTAGAGCTGCAATCGGTCCATGTAATACAAGTCTACAACTACCATTCTTAACTGCAGTTTGTTGATGAATATTTTTTACAACATGTGTTGTGAATTTATAATTATTTTAGTTTCCAAGGTGGGATTGTTTGGACTTTGGGATGCCGAATATGATGCTCCAACTCCGAATTTTAGATCCAATAAACTCCGTATTTCTGATCACACGTGATGTGTTTGTGACGTTTAACTATATGAAAATCTTAGGTTTCTTTCCGTAAGTGTTTGGGTAAATATGTTGATCGATATTTGCATTTTGGAGTGTTTAACCCATGGCCATAGCAGTGCTCAAGTTGCTCACATAGTGAAAGTGTACTGTCAGGAAGGATAACACAAAATGAGATGCAGAGCAATCGACAGAGAGAACTTGCAGCATGTAAACATCATGGTCTGAATTCTGAAGAACGCTAATACTTCATTTGCACTAGCTTATTGAATAATAATAATACAACATACAGTTCTCAAGGATGTGGCACAATTTCGAAGCATCGATACCAGATGCTGACTAGTGCTCCACATTCCATTGATAAGGCAGACTAATCCAAACATGGTTATGATGCATGAGGGCAGCACAGAAAACAAGACCAAAGGAACAAATTAGAACCCTAGTATCCGAAATGATACAGCGATGCAAGAAAAGCATCTAGCTACAAGGGAAAACCCTAAACACCTCCGACTGGTCGAGCATCAACAATGGAAGTGAGCTGAGGATGACCGCCAGGTGCGTGTTCCAAAAGAATAAAGATCAGATCCATAGTTATTTGCCTTTCCAGTGTTATTCACCATGGAATGGGTGCGCAATTCCAAATGTGCTGCTCCTTTCTTGATGCAGATTGACAGCCACAGAGAGTGGTCTAGGAATGATGGCAACTGATGTGGAACTCACAACAACAGGAAGCTGAAAAGAACTAAGTACGAAGAGGCCCAGAGACAGCATCATGGCCTGAGTTGGGGTCCTTGTGTTTCAGGGATAGATTTGCAAACTGTGAATCAAGGTCTCTACTGTTACTACGACCATGAGCTGAAGGATGCGGTGCCTGCTGCTGCTGCTGATACAGTGATCTGAGACGGCCAATTTCCCGCTCAAACATTTCCTGTTGAACTGCAACATTGGGACAAAAAATGTTCAGATAATTTTATTATTTATTATTGACAACATTCATTAGCTGGTATTCAGTATTTCAGTAACACACAATTCATTACATCCATTAAAACTGAAGCGTTGCTCAGATAATGTAAGCTCCTCAGGGCACCAGTTTCTTAGTTAATATTCACTTTTTGTATTAAATAGTGTTATAGAAACTATACATCTGAATGTAAAATTTTTCACTGATTGTCTAAAATATACACCACAGGGACTTATGCATGGAGAACTTCAGCAGTTATTGGTTCCACCAGTCTTCTCCCCATTGTATGAAAGTCCAAGAAATTTGCAAGAGAATATGGAACTATTTGGTTCCTCTGCTCATCAAGGCTACGTACTAAGGTCCACATATCAAGCAGGCTAAGTTTAGTTTAGATAGGTACTAAAGTAGTTTGGCTTTCTATCTTTTGATTCAAATTAATTAAAAAAATGTTTTGAAAATTGAGTTCATTTAAAAGTTGGATAGATTTTTCTCAGTAAAGTATGCCTAAAGTTCAACGATGGACATCATACTGAAAAGGCGGTATAGTATCTACAGAGTTGGAGCATTATCTATATTTCATAGCACTTTTGTGCAATTTTCAAGAGCTTAATTACTTGAGCCTGTGCTTAGTAGGTCATCAAATTTAAGAAATGCATGTCACATGGACTCATTAGTATCACAGAAATGTACCATGCCAAAACTAATACTATGAACAGAACATGACAATGGGGTATCTATGGACAGAAGTTTTTGACTCATGTAAGTTAACTGAAGAGTTGTAACCGAGTCATCTGACGCAAACATATACATATTAGTTATATTGATCAATATCTCAGTGAAATTCAATCATTACGAAAATGATTTAATAGCAGTTTTCTGGAGAGCAGAACTCCAAAATAAGAAAAATCAGGGAGCACACTTACAGCGTTTAATTAATTGCTCTTGAGTTAGACTCTCAAGCCTTTGCTTTAAGGCTTTATTTTCCAAGTCCAGCATTATATTCTGCTGAGTAAGAAACTCCATTTCAGCAGACACTTCTATCCCTTCTGACTGCATTATTCAGACATGAATGTTTTGTGTCAAATATAATACAATTATGGAACAGAAGTAAAAAAAAATGATTTGTTGTTGTGGGCTCACTTGTAATGCCTGAACTTTTCTCTCAAGCTCTGCAATATACTGGAGCTTTCGGACGCGGGACCTCTGAGCATATTGCCTGCACGTGATATGAAAAAAATTGAATTTGATGCATGAAAGCACACTGTCCATTTTTTATCAAATGGAGCCAAATGATATTTTATTCTTTGGCTTTAGATTATTATAGGCTAAAGCAAAATGGCATATCAAACTATCTATACTTCTTTTTTTCATGAAGTTATAGAGAGTTTTCTGGTATCACCAAAGGTCAAACGGAAATAACCTCTCTATGATTTTTAATCTCAATGTAAGGTTGCGTACACCGACCTCCCCTTACCTCACTTTTGCGAGAGTTTCCTCGCAAACACTGGGGTATGACGATGATGATGCATGAAAGCGCAAAAATGTTTAAGGATGCCAAAAGAAAGATATACATTTACTGGTTTAGCAAGATTGAAAGGAATGATGTCCTAATTCAAATAAAACGTTTGACAGCATAGTTCCTTACTTTCAAACAGATGGCGCACTATAACTACATAATTTTAGCACTTGGCCTGTTTGGATTTTTGCTAGTTTTATAGTGGCATCTGATTTATGGCTCATCACACTGCAAATTTAAAGAATCATCATTCAGGTACTGCTTTGCATTTATGTTGCCAGTTGTCACAGGCCATATCTAATATATTATCCATTGTCTATGCACATATAGTCATAGACATTACAGCATACACACATTTGAAGCGCGCAGGTCCTGATTAATATCACTTGTTTATTGAAGTAACAAACATTGATATATGGTCGACCTAATGTATGAAATGGAGACATGCTTGAACTATCCTTTCCAGTGAGCACCGATGTCGAATGCGCCACACAGGTGCTGCAAGAAATATTCAATGACCACACCTTTTGCTTTCTCTTGCTGAACTTCAGAACAGCAATACGTGCACAAGCGTACTCTGATAGTAAAAATCTGAGGAAACCTACAATGAAGAGCTGGCCCTTTAAATGTGTTTAAAATTACAGTTTGTGATTTTTTTCTTATAGAGTTATTGTCAATTTGTCATTAATGGTTGGCAAGTCTAGAATTCTAGAATATGAACATAAATACTTGAAAGTGATCATGGATGCGATAGAAATCAAACTCACTGCTTAGCGCGCTTGGTATCGGCCTCTGCCTGTGTCTGTATGTACTTCGGAGGCACACCTTCCTTCCAATCCGCCACAACCTTTTGATCATGCCCTACCTCATCAGGTGATCTCTTGTCCATACCATGCTCATGATCCCTCAACGCACTCGGCGGCCCATGATGCCCACCAATCTTCTCCTTCACCGGCATATGTGGGCCCCCGCCTTGCCTGTAACCAGCCGAATTCGGCATGCCCTGCTCCCATGGCCGGCCGGCATGTGGCCTACCAAATGAGCTTGGTTTTGCATAGTATTCAGGCACACCACCCCATGGCGCAGCCTGTCCTCCTCCACCCATCCCCTCAAAACCATTGGCATGTGCGCCAGTGGTAGCGGCTGCATCGAACAGCGCAAACGAGTCACTCGACGACCTGCGGTGCCCGGCCCGGCCGTGCTGCCGCACTGGCGTCTCGGGCTCGTTGAGCAGGTCATCGAGCCACGATGGCTGCTCCTCAATGAAGCTCTCCGACGACGTTCGCTGGTGGTACCCGTGGCCATGCCCGTGCCCGTGCCGGTGGTGCGTGGCGCCCTGCGGCCGAGCGATCGGGCCGTGGTCTGCGTAAGGCGACGGCGACGCCGCTGTCGGGAACGGGCTGCGCGGCGGCAGCAGCGCCTGCTTCTGGAGCCTCGCGTTCGCCATCATCACGCGTGCTCCACCAAACTGCAAACAACAGACAGCTCATCTCAGTGGCGGATCCACCGCCCGGGCAGGGAGGGCAGCTCTGCCCGGGCTCCCGCAGATGCCAAGCATCATCAACAATGTCGGGTTTCAAGTCCAAAATTAGGGGGAAAATTCACAAACAAAATCCCGAAAATAATACTGATGCTTCTCAACGTTGTTATGGAGAATATTTTCTTTGAAAAAAACACAAACCATCAGATCGAATTTGGATCAAATCCGAACTCGCGAAATCGGGGGAAACGTACCAAGGGAGAGAGGGAGGAAGGGAGATGAGGCTGGGGAAGGCAGTGCGGCGGTCTCGAGAGGGGAGCGGCAGCTAGACGCCGGCCTGCCGTGGGCGTGAGCGGAGGTGCAGCAGGAGCAGGAGCGGGAGGCAGGAGCAGGGCGGAGCAGCGGAGCAGGAGGCCGGCAGAGACGCAGAATTGGGTTGGTCGGGTAGACCCCGATGAGCATGACCTGATTTTTATTCGTTTCGATAAAGGGGATCGAGGGATTGACGTGCCTAGGGGTGGGCATTCGTTTTTTTAAGGCATTTTGGTTAGGAGTTATAGCATAAAAAAATTCGGCATAAGGAGTGACTACCAAAATTTTAATTTATGGAAAAAATTCACTGTATAAACCGTATAAACCGAATTAATTCGGTTCCGTAGTTCGATATTATCAAGGTTACCCACAAATAGAAAATATATGCCTATCGTTAAATCTCCAGCGAAAAAAAAGAGAAAAATAGGGAGTATTAGAGTATGCATCGAAACTCATAGAAGATGGAGATTTCAACATGAGACAAGTCCAACAATGAATTGACTGGGATAAGCAACTGTTGCGGCGCGTTGATCGCCGGCTCGTAGACCCCAACGCAGCCGGCGAGCCCTTCCACAACAGCGCCAGCGTGACCAGGTCCTTGCCGGCGTTGAGCTCCCTCCTCCCTTCACTGCCACGTCGTAGTCCTGACACACTCCCTATACTGAAAGGCAACCAAGTTAAGGGCAATGGGTGAGTTAAGGCGGCGGCGCTGCTCCTGGCGGCTAGCGCTAAGAGGGAGCGAGGGGTCAGAGGTGGAGGGGAACCTTGTCCTTTGCTATGGAAAGTCTCAGTATTAGATAATCATTTATTGAATCGGTGTAATAACTCAGACAAAATCGAAATGAAACAAAGTGGAAGGAAAGACAATTTCGAATATGCTTTGTCTACGAATAAGGAAGCTATAAGTAATACAACTATCAATCTTAGGGAGAGTTCGATCCTGGCTTAGGATGAGCGCTTGCAGCATGTTTAACACACGCAAGTCGAACGGGTTGAATGGAAAAAGAAAGGGACAAGGGCAGTTGTCGCTTGGCGTGAAGGCTGCTGGTTTGGTTTGGTACTAAAGGTCCTCGAACTTTCAGGTGGTTTTTCTATTGGGCTGTTGTGAACCATTGGATCTCGCCAATACAGCCGCCTATGGTTTTCGTTACCGAGATATCAATTCTTTTTTCCCATGAATTTTTGGGTAATTAGCTCCCATGCTGCAAACAATCAAATTTGATCCTTATCGCTCTTGTTTCCCTCGTGGGCAGGAAGCACCACAGCTACGTGTGTTGCGTGATTCCACTGTGTTTTTTTTGCACTTGACTGGGTGGACAGTTGACCAGAAGATAACTTCGATTTGCCGGTGGGCGGCGTGCTTATCTTGCGTGACAACACTACAGAGCGAATAGTTCTTCTGGCCAGGCAGTTGTGTGACAACACTCCGGAGAAAACAACGCTCTTGGTGTAACATGCTATGGTCTCAAGTCTCAACGCCCTTACGAGGTAGTGATGAGTTTCACGCACTCTTAAGCCCAGCCCACGCACAAATAGGAGGACTAGATGCTATCTAAGCGTTACCATCATACTACCAATAGGGGCCATCCTACAGCCCAGAAAGGAATTGCATTAACCCTGAATAGGAATTCTACGGCGATAAAAGGAATCCCCATAAAAATACCACTAGATCAAGCAAGGTGATTTTGTATCTGGTAAAAATCCTGGCAAATTGATCGAAGTGGGTAGCTCCAGTAGACTCGTAGATCATCGAACAAATAGGGTGGTAGGCCCAACCACCACAGTACAAAATATAGACGTAAACCCCCTCCTTACCGTACGTGCCACTCTCACTGCATACAACTCGCACAAAGACTCCAAAATCTATCCCGAGTTTTTTATTCCACCTCTCCTCTCCAATCCTCGATCAAACTTCCCCAGCAAGAAAATGTATGTGCGTGCTAATGCGCAACGAGCAGGAAAACATATGCGCGTGCTAACATGCAACGAGTGCGCTTGCTCCACTGCTTGTTCATTTGCGCTAGTGCGCTTGCTCCATTGCTTGTTCTTTCGCGCTAGTGTGCTTGCTCCATTGCTTGTTCTGGAGCGTCTTACGCGCTCAAGACGGTGATTCTCTCATTAAAACTAGAGCCTAAAGGGCGGTTTATGAATCGGGTCGGATTTAGGTACTACCGTACTAGTCGAGTTTTGTTTAGAATTTGAGATGTGAGCCAACCAATACGTGTTGGTTTCAAATATCTGGTTCGTAAAAAATAGATTTTAAAATATTTTATATGGCTATAGCCCATAAGCTTCTAGCTTAGACCGCTTTCAGACCGATTGATCAAATCTAATTAATATTGTTTCCCCTTCAGTATAACTAGATTGATCGATGCATCACGAGCAGGCAGACGGGCAACCCTAGCTGCTCCTTCTACTCTGATGCCGACTATCCTCAAGCGCGTCTCTACACCGTTTTTTGGGTTGAGCATCTCCCGGTACAAAAATCATGGTAACAAAATTAAGCAGATAGGGAACTAAAAACTATTATTTATTAAAAAATGAGATATTTAAAAACAAAATATATTTTTAATATTGATTTTAAGGGTTGTTAGTATAAAACAAATAACCCATATAAATTACAATGTAAGTTTAAAAGAAACGTAATGATTAAAATGGTCAAAATGTAATATTTTAGTTAGAAAATTTAAGTTTTAAAAATTTTTTAGAGTTGCATATTTAGATTTTGTCCACGCTCCCGAAAAATATGTCCACCGTTGGCTCATCCGTAACACAACCCAAGATTTGAGCAAATTTTACGCTGAACTACCACGAGCTTGCATCGAATCGAACTATCGAAGCTCATGGCTCGACCCGCAGATATTAGAAAATGCGCACGCAAAGAATACGAGACTTTTACACCGAATGGACGCCAAAGTTTTTTTTTTCTCGGCGCAACCATCGAATTATACGAGGAAACGGTCAAGATCCATCAACGCACGAGCTGACAGACGCGAGCCGGGCCAGGAAACGCAACAAGAGCATCAAATCGAGACAGAATGATACAGATCAAGAATAGGAGGCAGCCAACCGGAGCAACGAACAGAGCCAAAAACCTAAGAAATATTTACCAATGCAGCCGCGACTCTTCCGATCACGCCACCCCGATTGCCGCGGCCGAATCCCGACACTAATCTACAGCTACTCAGGTCTTCTTGGCGCTAATCTTTGGGGATTAGAGCTCATGGGGCTATCTCCAACAGACTTCCATAAAACGAGAATTTCTCTCGATTTCCTTATATATGGGGATTTTCTCTTCTTTTATTATACAATTCTCTACACAAGGAACGTTGTTAGAGATGGAAAAAACATATGGAGAAAATTTTTTTAAAGAAACCATGTATATGAGGCTATAGGAGATCAAATTTAGGGATTCCTGTTGTAGAGAGACTGACAGAGGAGAGGATATAACAACAGGCTTCCCTAAAACATTCTCTACCATAAAATAGGATACGAATTCTTCCCCTATGTGCTTCAACAACGTTCCCTATTTTGTTCCCTAAAATAGAGAATTTATCTCCATTCTCTTATTTGTAGAGATTCTCTTTCATTCCCCTGTGCAATTCTCTATATAAGGAACACTGTTGTAGATGGAAGAAATATAGGAAGATTTTTTTAAAGGGGCCTATATATGAGGTTATAGGGGATCAAATTTAGGGATTAAAGGGGGGAGAGAGAGGAGGGGAGGAGCGAGGAGAATAAGGGAGAAATCATGTCGTGATGAAAGAAAAATCAAATAAATTAGCGTCGTTAGTTACTATCGCAACGGCGATAAAATTTGTATCTGGAGAAATTTACGAGGGGCATAAATTCAGACGTATTTTAGTCATTCCATCACCAAATCGAACGGGGTATCATGCCGATGAATTCTTCTTGGGGGCGACTAGCGCACGGGATCCCGTGGAGCCCACCCCGACGGGATCCCTCCCCTCCACTCGCACACCCCCGCCGCCTCCTTCCTCCGCCCTCCTGCCCTCCACCGCCGGCCGACCGCCTTCACCCCCTCCCCCGGCTCCGGCGGCACCACCGCCGCCTCCGCCGCCGCCCCCGACAAACCCCACACACCGCCGGTCGCCGCCTCCCTGACCTCCCTCTAAACCCCAAGAAACCCAGAACCCCCCTCTCCCCAAACCCTAACCCGAACGGCGGCGGAGAGCTCGACGTCGGCGACGGCGCGGTCAGCTCCTCCTTCCTCCTTCTCCTTCCTTCCTCCTCCTCCCTTCTTCCTCCTCTGCTGGGCGCGGGGACAAATCCCGTCTGGATCCCGCCCGGACGGGATCCCGTCCCCAGGAATTTCGATTCTTCTTTTCCCAAGGTAGGGAAGCTGGTGGCTAGGTAGAGGCGAGAGAAATGCTGTGGTGCACACCGATGTGCCCTCAGAAGAAATCATTTGTTAGGAACTTGTTGGTAGTGGCCAACGAATAATCTGGTTTCGTTGAATGTTAACTTTGAGATTAATTTTAACACATTTGAAGCTAGTCTACTTCGTTTTTGTTGTTATTAAATTTTTTTGAGGTGGTTTCATGATAGGAAAAAATATAAAAAAGTAAAATTATAAATTTAGCCCAAAAAGCATAGGCTAACTTGAGCATGCTATACATATATTACTATATTAGAGTGTTAGACAGTAGATGTGCATTTGGGTTGTAAAATACTACAGTTATCGAATCAAACACAACTAATTACTACTGTATAACTTGGCACAACAAATTTTGCGGGTCTACATCCGCGTCCATCATCTTCGCATGATCTACATAGTCAATATTATCTCTAGGGTGCACTAAAGTCAATATTTATGTGTAAAGGTTCTCTAGTTAAGACATAGTTGTCTCTCGTGGAATACGGATATACAATTGGCAACATTTTGTTTCTACCATGTATGCATGTCGTTTAGTAAGGTTTAAGATTAGATAAAGAGCCTCTTTTTCTAAATCATAGCTCCACATTGGTTTAATATGACTCATCTGAAACAATCAATGTCAAATATAACAATAAACACTGTCACCTACTTCGGATTTGAAAGTATAAAATTTAGAATCTTTTTTTCCGCCCAAGTTGCGACCATCTATAAACAAAGGCGGTTGGTACATATGAGAAAAACAAACCAAACATAGCTGTCCTGTTTGTTTTTCCATGCAGTGCAGCCCATATTTGGGTGAGGCGCAACTAATGCCAACAGCAGGACAGCTCAGGATCCAGCAGCGACCACACCACCATCTGGTGATGTCCTGCTGTTTTTCCAGATTTTTTTTCACTAATAATTTAGCTCGATCTTTATTTTCTCTCTCTTGGTATTCTCTCCCTCATGATCATCTCATTGGCCTGATTGGGCCTTGATCATCCACAAAAGAAGGTTATGTTGGGAGAAAGAGGAGTTCATGATTGATGATGCATGATGGATACCACAGCAAACCGGTAAACATAGCATCAGAGATATGCAATGATGTGGTGATGTGGTGTTAATTGTCTACAAGTCGTGTCAGGTACCACGATAAAATAGGATAAGAGATAGTACGTATTTCCTTCATTCCAAAATACAAGGTGTGATGTTAATTTTCTATAAGTCGTGTCAGGTATCATGTAAGATAATAGAAGATAGTATTCCCACATTCTAAAATATAAGACGTGCATGTATTGAAAAAGTCAATGTTTGAATTTTTTGCATAATAATTAAGCAAACAAATGTTTAATGTTATGAATGTAACATATTGGGATTCGTATTTGAAATTAATTTATGAAAGTAATTAATGGTCAAGTTCTACGTTACGAGTAGAATTCGTGTGAGAACCTGTTCTTTTCAGTGTATCGTTGCGTTGGCGTATTACTGTAGCAAATTTGAGAGCTCTCGAAAAGAGGTCTAAAGATTTTTAAAAAGTAATAAAAAATAGTTTTAAGATCTTTGGAAGGACTAATAAAAGGCACAAAAAAATTGTTACAAATTTTCACAACATATGGGATATATAAAAATAAGAAAATTTGCTACAACAATACGTAACGATATGTAACACTGAAAAGAACAAAGCCTCAAAAAATTTATTCGCCTTCAAAACGAGGGTACTACGCATAAAAATCTAGGTTACCGCAATGCTATAATCCTCTTTAGGAACCTAGATATGTATGTCTGGAGAAGTTGTTCAAGAAGAAAAAGGGTTGCTCAAAGAGGGCATGTGTATCATCAGTGTTGTCTAAATAATATGGACAATGCTTTATAGATAGAGAAATTCTTCCGAACGGTATCCCGTTCACGCGCGCAGGGAACGGGACAATGGGGCGCCGTCCGATTTTTCCTAATCTTGGCGTCGTCACGCGGAAAGCGCGTTGCGCGGGTGAGGCAAGACGATTTCCCGTGCAGTGGCATCGTCCGTGCATACTGCAGTTCATTTTGTTTCAATTTAAGTTTGTCTTTTTTATTTCATTTTATCTGAAGTCTAAATTGTATAGAACAAATTTCATAATTCATCTAAAATTCTAATCAACCCATTTTACATACTTTCAAATTTTTTAAATTTTTTATTTTTTACTAGTTAGGAATTAGTATCATATGGTTATTTAGTGGTTTATAATTCATGTAAAATCAAGATTTTTTGTTTGTGATAATAATAATTAAGAAAAAAATGTTTAATGTTATGCATATAACATAATTGGATTCGTATTTGAAATTATTTTATGAAAGTAGTTAATGGTCAAGTTCTACCTTAGAATTTGTGTGAGAACCTGTTCTTTTCAATGTATCGTTGCGTTGGCGTATTACTGTAGCAAATTTGAGAGCTCTTGAAAAGTGGTCTAATGATTTTTAAAAAGTAATTAAAAAATAGTTTTAAGATCTTTGGAAGGACTAATAAAAGACACGAAAAAATTGTTACAAATTTTCACAACATATGGGATATAGAAAAATAAGAAAATTTGCTACAACAATATGCAACGGTACGTAACGCTGAAAAGAACAAGGCCTCAAAAAACTCATACGCCTTATATTTCAGAATGAGGGTACTACGCATAAAAATCTAGGTTACCACAATGCTATAATCCTCTTTAGGAACCTAGATACGTGTGTCTGGAGAAGTTGTTCAAGAAGAAAAAGGGTTGTTCAAAGAGGGCATGTGTATCATCAGTGTTGTCTAAATAATATGGACAATGCTTTATAGATAATGGTTGCCTATCGGTATATATTAATGAAATAAAACTCGGTGGTGTAGGATTTCTATTAAAATCGGGCTTAATTTTTTTTTTGTTAAACAGCAACATGTGGTTCCAACTGCTCTGTTCTTCTTTTGCACCTTTTCATTGTATGATTCTAGCATTTTCTTCTCTCAAGAAAATAGAATACTGGCTCTTATTTCCATTTGTTTTTATTCTCTTAAAAATATCATCTTGGTGTCACGAGGGGAAAAAGGGTTTGGAAACATCACCACCCGCTCCAGGACCCAACACCTGCCTGCTTTTTTGGGTGACCTTAGCTGTGGGCAACTGAGACGGCAGCCGGCGGCAGATCATGTCTGTTTAGGTTGCTAATTAGTGCCTCATATGCCTAAGTACGTGCTGCGAGTTTATTAGTTCATAAAGTAGATAGTTAATTTCACTATCATACTCCTTCCAAGCTTTGCTCCTGCAGCTGCCAATGAACACCTCAGTGGCTCAGTTCCCATTTCATGCAAGAGCCAACTCAGTTCTGTCTGAAACTAACATACAGCTGCATCTTATTACAGTGGATTAAAGTTTTCATCAGTGGAGATATATAATATTAAACCCTAAAAACAAAAAAAAAACTCCAGAATTTCTTCCAAGAGATGAACCTTATCCTGGTTGAGTCCAGCTACTATATACATCAGCACAAGGACAAGCTGTCCGGTTGGAGGTCACAGTTGGAATATGTTGGCTCATCAATGTCACAGAGCCTCTCGGAGCCCTAGCACACAAGCTTCCTACGAGCCAATCCAGCACAAGTCCAAAATTAGCTTGGGTCTCAAAATCAAGCCGTCATATGAAGTAACATTTGAGGCTTTGGCTCATATCCTGGGATGATCCTGATCAACTGTGCAAGATTTTGTTTGATGGGATGCGTGGGAGATTGTTATTTTGCTGATCAGATCTGACTTCACACGTGGGGGAAATGCGGTGGATTTGATTGAGATCAACCCCTGATTGGATTCCGAGTGTCTTCTCAAGCAAAAGAGCAAAAATTAACCCCTCTTCTTTTTCAAAGAGAACTCCTTATTTGATATTAAAACTTAGACGAATTCACGATATTATTTTTTAACAGAATTAATGACTTGCCACCAAAAGAAACGTATTTGTTGTCACTCATATGTCTGTAACATGTGGACTCTTATATGTCTATCATACGTGGATCTAGTGACAAATCATTAACCTAAAAACCTTCTAAGCAATACAATGCATATTATTTGATTTATTTATGGTCAAAATTTGCTAAGTTTGACTTTTCTTCGGTCAAAATACGCCTTATATTTTGGAATGGAGAGAGTATTAAAACTTAGCCGAATTCACGATATTATTTTTTAACAGAATTAATGAGTAATGACTTGCCACCTAAAGAAACGTATTTGTTATCACTCATATGTCTGTAACATGTGGACTATTATATGTCTATCATACGTGGATCTAGTAACAAATCATTAACCTAAAAACCTTTAGAGCGATTTGTTATTTAGATGCATATACCCCATTTTCCTTAGATACGTTAGATTTAGTCGTTAGAAAGCTTTGTTAATGCGCAATCAACACTTTCATAGTTTTTAGATTTAAAACTTTTAAAGAATGCATTCTCAACATTTTAATTTCAAATTAACTGATTCAATTTTTTAGATTTATGTAAAATCATGTCCTATTTACCGTTCAAATTTCATGATTATCAATCTTCATCTTGTTTTTGTGAGACATGATTGGTATCATCAATGTTGGAATAAAAAATATCCCAAAATTTCTTAAATTCACTTTAAAATTTGAGTATGCATAATTTTTTGAATCCATAGAAAATTTTTCCCGTACTTCTAATATTTCTACTAACTTTCTGAATTTTTTTCATATTACAAAAAGTAGGGGCTTCGTTGTCGTCTTAATCGTAGAAACAAATAATGGCACATAATGAAAGAAATTCACGACAATAGCAAGCTATTAACTTCGGGAAAAGTGATGGCGGATAATACATTCGTCAAAGTTTTAACAGCAACTAAGAATCTCTCTCTCATCACCACTTATTGCCCCATATGTATGTCAGTTCCACATTGACGAAATATGCGAAACTAAATTTTAGCAAATTCAGACAGGTAACACAGTTATATATACAAAAGCATATTCCACATATGCACAAAAGCATCACATCATGATACTATGTGACGCATCGGATCCACAAAGAATGGTCCGATTTCATCGCACAATAGTTGGCCCTAAAATTGAGGATTAAAACCCTAGAGCAACCACATCCATGGCAGACCCATGTCTACATACAGAGGCACATCTATGCGTTAAGAGCATCACCAACAGTACCTCCATATCGTCCCTCTAAAACACTATTAGCGTCCTCTCTATCCATCCATCTAAAATCCATTCATAGTTTACCCCACACATTAAAAAAAAGATTTCTTTACTCAATAGCCACTCTATATCTGCTATATCATTAGAGCATCCCGAACAACCCCTCTGTCCTACCTTCTAAAACACAATTCGTACACACATGAATAGTGTTTTAAGGTGTGGAATGAGAAAACTATTTGAGATGCTCTTATACGGTCTGTTGGAGATGTTTTCAACAATTGAAGTGAGAAGGACAGAAGATGGTCGTGGAGGATGGAATCCCCGAGGGGATGGTTGGTCTGCAGCACTCAGATCCGGCGCCAGGTCTCACTCCGATGAGATCGTGACGCCGCTAAATTTCAGCACACACATCGATCGGATCATCCAGTTTGTGCATGGATCGAGCTTCACACGCCTCACGTCTTAGCTCCTGGCTGTGCTCGTCTCATCAACAAATAATATTTGGCTTTTTTTTTCTTTTGAGAAAAACAATGTTTGGCTTCTTGATCCTAGGAGCTCTAGGGATTCTTGGCTGGGAATCGATCACACATGTATTGTTTTCTACGGGGAATCGGGGATTATACTTCAGGAAACTGGAATTAATGAAGTTTGTGGAAACTGGAATTAATGAAGTTTGTGGAAACAAGAAGACGGATATGCTTAAATTATAGCGGAGTTGTGGGGTTGTTCATTTCGTCTAATCTTATTTGTGATAGGCTCAAAAAGTAGGTATACTTGAATGAATTGATTTTATTTGCTGATCGATAAACTGAACTTTGTAAGCTTTATGAAATGGTTTGGAGTGTCCAGCCTGTTTCGTTTGACTTGTTTTATAGAGCCTTAGTACTCACATTTAAGATGAAAGAAGAATGGACTTATACATATGTTTGTGCTTTCGAAAGTGGAGATTATAAGTAGATCAAAAAAATAGATAGGGACTTATACATATGATATACTCAATTATTTCTTTAAATATTCCATCATATTTTTTATCCACTAGAAGTATGTATAACATCCAAATCTAGAACACGTTTGTATATTTTAGCAAACCTTATATGATATTCTCCGGTATTGAGGTTATCTGATTATGGACAGAAAATGACATTTAACTGTTTTAAACAGTGTTTCAAAAAGTAGAAACTGATAGTGGAAGCCGGATATGGTTTTTCTACTTGTTTATATATCTTTGAAAAACGACTTCAAAAAAGGTGAACAAACTAAAATATATAACTAAATAGTTTACGCAAATAATATCTCAAGAACAAGCTCTACTGTTTTAGTCGTAAAAAAACAATGTACACTGAGCGGCGTGCACCTTATACATATTCAATAATAAATTAGAATTTACTACCTAATTAACCAGGCAAACCTAGAAGCATGTCCAATGCTACACTCAAAATGTTAGCCCCAGCTCAAATTTTAGGGATACAAATGGTAAATTTAAGTTTGTAAAAAGAGTGAAAGTTCGGACTAGGATCAGGTTTTAGGGGTCGCATTCGACGTAGCCGCCAATAGACCTCCACTTGGCTGTAAATCATGCAGAGTGCTTTCAAGTTCCAACAAGTGCATAAAATACGTCCACACAAAACGGCAAGACCCAGCCCAGAACTGAGAACGGTGTCATGCATGCATTGCATATCCTCTCATCGTGAGGCTGAAAATGCTCGTCACGCCGCTGTCACCGGCCTCCATGATAAGCTGCATATGTGTATATATGGATAATGACATAACGGCCTGATTGCGACAGTGCGTGCCATTATAACATTATTAGCTCTAGAACGTACTCGATCTATGCATACGGCTGGGTTAGTTAATTAGTAGCTAACTAAATGGTTAATTATTTAATCACCAGTGTTGCTGTTAGAGAAATAAAATAGTTTTTGCTCGTCAAGTGGGTGCTGATTGGGGTGGACTTAGATCGAAGACTTGGCTGAGAGAGACAAGTGCAACGAGTGATCATCCACTGGATGTAGTGTAGTGCACTGGTGCTCGACGAAGTAGACCATCATGCAATTATGCAAAACACCATCATCTTGTCTTTTTTTTCTCCCTCGAGATTGGTTCATCACTGCATCTCCGGCTTGTTGAAACAAGGTTTGTTAATTTGGTACGGATACAGAGGCTTTAATTTGTATCTCTAAGAGCATATTCAAAGCTAACCTCAAATGCATATATGTTGGCATAATTCTAAATTTTGAGGATGTGGATAGTGAATTTACATATGTGAATAATAAAACTTGAGGTTGGATCAAGTTTTGGGGCTAACGTTGGGCATACCCTAATATTGATGTAGAGCATTAGGTCTCTACATGTACTATGTCATGAAGATGGTTCCGTTCCATGATGCTTAGTTGTTTTTTTTTGTAGTCCTCATCGGTTGTACCTTTGGTTGGTGCGACCTCACGATTTGACTATCGTTTGGTTCTAGCCAACGAAAGGTGTGTCATTGAAATTTTTGACAAGCATTAGAGTTTTGTGTCGCTCACGATGGTAGGCGGGCTTTTTGACGCCTTTTGATGGCCTCCTTCTTGCCAAATTTTCAACACATCCGGTGAGGATGGGGAACCAACAACCCCTTAGAGAGACAATTTTGAGTTGAGACTCGTAGCGAACACCCACCTAATTGAAATGTCCAACCAGTTGAGTTAAAATTCGGCTAGTTGTTCAAAATTTTAAGTAGATCTAAGAATGGCATTTGATTGTTTTTCATACTAAATGATATACTAAAGTCAAGTGCCGAGCAAGATGGTCCCATCCAAACCATTCATGGATTGTGCTTTGATCCGGTTGATAATTGTTTTAACGCAAGTAGCGCATGTTTAGCCTAGTTTTTATTTCCTATTAATTTTACAAGCTCATAGAATCTTCCCTCTATTATTTAGGCCCTGTTTTTTTCAGCTTAACAGCTTAACGACTTAAAAGCTTAACAGATTAACGGCTTATCTTTGTATTGAAAACACATATGTTTAGTTTTTTTGGCTCATTTTTTGGCTCTTTCGAAAACGGACCCTAACACTTTAAAAAGCAAGACTATCTCAAGAACCTTTTAAAATTCAGCCATTTCAGGCATTAATCCGTCCAGCTGCTCAGAGCTGCCTACGTTAAACTTTTGTAACTCCTGTCAAAACTACAGCTCAGGTAAAAAGATCAATTGCGACTCGCGGAAGTAGCCTGATACCGTCCGCCCGCTGATACTATTGGTTCAACGCGCCAAGTTCATTTAGAGGCTATCTCTCGGCCCATCACAAGTTCCAATGCTGTTTTGGAGCTCGAATAAAAGGCCCAAAAGGATACCGGCCTTCTCGGCTGCTGTACATGCAATGCCCGCACCTGAGCTCTTACACTTCGTTCGTTCAGAATGCAATTCATTTTTTAGATAATGGATGGAAGAGAACTTCTGGCCTTTTCATCAAACAAGGATGCATACGGTCAATGCAAATACTTATTACAATGCCACAAACATGGCAAAAAAGTCTAAAAAATGTTGAAAGAAAATCAAAGTGGCAACCGGTGGAACCATGCCCATAATAGCGGCCGAAAGAAACTCAGCGATGCTCGGACTACCTAAAACACACATCAACTTTTTCTTCAACGGCGGTAATGTCCTTCTTCATGCTGTCAAAAACAATTAGCAGATGAGAAAGACATGGAACAGGTACCTTCGAGACGGGATAGCTTCCCTCCTCGTCCCATCCCTCTGGCAGCACCTCTGCCTTTCTCATCTTTCCTCCCGCACTCTCCATCCTCCAAGGTGCTACCTCTCTCTGGCGCCGCCCTCTTCTCTTTATTAGGATTTGGAGATGAGGTCCCGTATCTACGAGCTTAGAAGGATATTAGGGAAACGGTATGAAAGGATCTCTAAGGCCTTGAGGGGGTGAATAGACAATTTTAATTTCTTTGGGTTATACTTGATTAAGCAACAAGATTAAGAGTGACCCAATCCTAAGTTCTAGTGCTCCATTAAGTGGAAACAAATTAAACGACACGCACTAGTAACCTAATCCATCTCATCAAAACACTCAAGTAATTTATAACAATTCATGCAAAAGATAAATGCGGAAGTAAGTGAGACAAAGGAGAGGTGACACGGTATTTATTTCACCGAAGTTCGGAGTCATAACTCCTACTCTCCATTGAGGCTAGCCCTTGCGCATAAGGTCCGGCTCCCTCTTGAGCCACAAGCCTCACTTACTCCCAGGTAGTCATTCGGCCACTCCGGCGAGGTGGACTTCGTTACCTATACACCAACTCGAGAGTAGCCACACGCCGAGGCCTACTCCCAAGTCCACTCCTCCAAGAAAGAACAACGTCTTAATAAGCCCGAAACGCCTCGATCATGCCAAATCAAAGGACTTCCATGAAGCTTGGTTTGGGGGAAGGTGGGTGGTCGATGAATTGGTGGAGGAATAGCTCTAGAACACCCCTAAGATGAATAGATGTTGGCTATAGGTGAAGTGGAGCATCAAACCTCATAAATGGCTGCCTACCGAACTCAATTTATACCCCCTGGAGAGAAACTAGTTGTTGGAGCTCGGAAAAATCCAAAAACTAGCAGTTACAGTACCCGTCGGACCTGGTCCGATGGCTACAACCACGTCTCAGAACAACTGGAACACGTACTGTCAGACCCAATCCGATGGAGGTTAAGACATCGGAACAAGGTACTGTCGGACCCGGTCTGACGACGTCGGACTCAGTCCGACCAGCAACAAAAGACGGTTCTTAGGGTTTGGGCCATCAGACCCAGTCCGATGGCGGTCGGTCCCAGTCCGATGAGCACTGACAAAGCACGGCTTAAGTATTTTGAACAAATTGGGATCTTTAGCTATTTTGTGAAAGGCTTGAGGGCTAAGAGAAGGTTAGGAAATAAAGTGAATGAAAGACTCGGCATGATCGAACCAATTAGACCTCTCTTGAAGCATACATGATAAAAGTAAAACTTAACTACTCCTAAACCTACACATGACCTCTTCACTCATCCGGTCATGCTTAGATCATCTTGAAGCAGCTCAAATATTCGCCGAAGTCTCGCTAGGGTTCCATGAAAGGTCCAAGAACTCCCTAGCACAAATATATACGTCATCAATGCCACTAAAATAATTAGGGCTCAACGATGCTCACACGGTAATATCATCAGAACGGTGAGGATAATCAAAGGTAGTGGGACAGAGAAGAGCGATCGTGAAGACGCGCAAAGCACGCTGAAGAGAAGAAGGGCAAGGGAGGTGACCCACGGAGGCAAGCTATGCAAGGTAGAGGCGAAGCTATACTTGTTGTCGTGTAGCCCTATTGGGGATGGTAGTATGTTACCTAGTCATTCAGTGGATCTGAGTCAAATAAAACTACTAAATCTTTTCAGAAGAAGATTATGAAGGGTAACCTCGTGCTTACTTTTTAGAATTTCCAAACTTCTTAATTTGACCACCGTTCCACTGAATTCATCTTGATTTCCCTGCGTGATATCTATCGCCGATGTCGAGACTTATATGAGTGTGCTAACGGAGGTTAGCGACAATGTGTTAGAAAATAGGACGATGATACGAGATCTGATCGACACTAGAGGCTCGATGTTTAGTAACGCAATTCAGCTTTTGCTTATATCTATGGCCTATAGGGCAATGCGGCATACTGGCTGCCCTGGGTCACAGGCACATACCGCCCACGATCAACTGCGTGTCTACATCGTTGCTTTAGTCGTTACAGGTTACACCAAGGGGCCCTCTTCATATAGAGGTCAAGGATATGAGTTTAATCCTAATATGGCTATCCCCTAACTATTATGACGCTAAGTCTACATGACCTACTTGTACACATATTCAATACCGATGCTAACAAACTCCAGCTTGACTAATATGTCCTTAGTCATCTTGAAGTCGTCGTGACGTCTTATGTGAACCCGTGTACTCGGAATCTGGTTGCTTCCTTTGTATCTCACGTCGAGTCACCCAACGAGTCTGATTTGGCCTTAGACCTGCCGGCTTCCTGCGCACTATCCCCATGTCACCGCACACCTCGTGCATGATCATGCCGCACCTTGGCTATACAGCCACGACAAGGAAACTATAGCAGTTTCATTACGCCGCCCTTATGCAATATCCGGTCGCATCACTCTATGTGATGCTCATTCTGCTCCGATCTATCTAGCCGTCTCACCATATCTAGTGGTCGGTTTGATCGCGAACACCAAAGCCTCTATCGTTGATAGCCACGTTGTTGACCCAATCACAATGTCTGGTCGATAAAGGTCGAAGTTGCCCGCCCACAGTGTTCGACTCCATCGATTGAATTGTCGATCATTGTCATGTTCCACCTTGCGCCGAATCTAGTGTTTTCTTCGGCACACGCGTGTATTCACAATCCTCGTGGCTCCACCTAGATTATCCGCATAGTTGAACCTTAGATCGAATACCACTTGTTAGAAAACAAGACGTTGATACGAGATTTGAACAACACTAGAGGTATGATGTTTGGTAACGCAAGTCGGCTCTCAACTTCATCTGTGGGGCTCTTATTATGGGCACTCCTTCCCATCAACGCAACACTTTAGTCATTACAGGTTACACCAAGGGTGCTCCTATATAGGGATCAGGGATATGAGTCCGACATTGCCCTGTCTATTGTAACTCAGAGTCCATGCTAACCTACTTGTACATATATTGGACACCAACTTTAACACAATTCCTCGTGTGGTGCTTTGCTATTTCATACAAGGTTAGGCACCAATAAAGAACTTGCAGAAGTAATCCAACGACATGCGAGAATTTTCTTGAAAATCAAAATATCAATTCTCTGAACGGTCTCCCAATATGGCCCTGTGTTTGTTACAGATTATAATATGTATGCATGATAGAGCGGTATCCCAACATGGCCTTGTTAGCTTAAATCAAAATATTGTTCCTCTATTGTTTTCAAATGTCAATCGCAGAGGCAAATTATTATTTAGGTTTAGTCTTTTTGACTTAGGATGTTGTGTCGTTGTTAATTTTACTTATACAAATTGAAGGATATCTCTACTCTTAGAATAAATGTTTCTAGCGGTGATAAGTGGTCTGATCATTCAAATTCAAATAGATCAAATGGTGGATGTCCTTCCGACCATCCCACAATCCAAGCACCCAATCCTTCCTGGCCGCTACCGGGGTGTACCCTAGACGCCCTCACCAAATCATCTGCAATCCACATGTGTGCTCCCGGCCAATCAACGCACCCCTAGCCCACTAAACGATGTCGTCATCGTCCACACGTTGTGCCCCGTCTGAATCCCCTTTGCGTCTTTGCCTCAGCTGGCGCTCTACCACTTCTCCATACTCAGCTTTAATGCTTGGAATGCAGGCCATAACCATTGTTAGCATGTTGCTCCATCTCTGTCACTACTCGTCCTCAATGCTTGAACCGGATAGTCCAACCTAGGGATGTCAACGAGGAATTCCCCACCTGGTTTTAAGACCCAAGACCCACCCCCGCCATGGTTTCCCGCCCCGCCCCCGCCGGCGGGGATGAAATTTTCCCCATATTCGTCCCCGCGCGGGTATCGGGTACCCGACGGGAGCTCCATCCCCTCTAGCATATAAGAGGGACATATTATTTATACATGTGAAAAACTATTATTTTTTACACCAAAGAAAAAAGCTGTTGAACTTTACTTTCAAATCCAATCCTGCTTATCCGACAGCAAAATGGAATGTTCTTTCAAATATCCAGTGCATTAGTGCACATTGGCAGTTACAAGTCACAAACATAATTTATATAGTGCATAGAGCTTACACAGACCATGATCACAAATATAAATCCAATACAAAATTCAACACTTAACAGCCAAGTTGCCAACAATACATAAGTCACAACTCACAAACAAGCGTCTGTCCATCATAGCAACAAACAAAATTATAGGCATATAGCAAGCCAACAATCTCTCAACTTGTATGTAGAGTTTGCAACAAACAACAAGCTTTCTGCATGCAAGCGAAAAACAAGCTTCTTGCATACAAGCTTTCTGCACCAAGCTTCCCAACTCTCATCAAAGTACAAGTCCCTGCAAGCAAACAATCAAATTAGCTTAAAATTTTAAAGGAAATGAGCAAGAATGCAATTATAAATTGTACAAAACATCACCTCGACTCCTCCTTGGATCTCTTGAAGGCAATTTCAAAAGCTTTCTTGCCTGACATTATTAGCATCATCTAAAAAAACATTCAATAGAATTATTTTAGTGTTCATCAAAACATTAATGGATAAGTACAATGCATATACCTTTATACTTGTTTCGTATCCAATCTTGTGAACACATTGAAGTCTCTAAAATCTCTGGAGTAAGTCGACTGTGATGCTCACTAAGAATCCTCCCATTAGTGCTTAACATTGATTCAGATGCAATTGTGCAAACTGTAATAGCAAAAATGTCACGTGCTATCTTTCTCAATGTAGGATAACGTGTCCCATCCACCTTCCACCAATCTATAATTTGGAAGTTCTCCATTGTAAAATGAACCAAATCATCCTCCAAGTACCTATCTAGCTCAAATTTTACTCTTGTCATTGTTGGCCTTCTACTTGCAACACGTGTGCTAATTGTAGACAATAAACCAGTGTCAAGTGGAGGAGCTGATGGTTTCGTGTTATCCTCGTCCTCATCCACTTGATAGTACTTCATCAATTTACATAGGGACTCTTTAACTTCTAAAACTCTTGCTGCACACTGATCATTGTTTTGATCTAATAGGGTCTCAAATAATCCAAGTAGATAATCAACCTTAAACCGAGGGTCAATAATAATCGCTATACCCATTGGTACTTGAATATCCTTCCAATACTTATCAAACCTTTCAACCATATTTTTAGACATTTGTTCTATGGTAGGATTTCCACATGCAGACCATTGTCTAATTTTCACTTTAGCCTCACAAATTTTAAGGAGTTGAATATTAGCAGTCACATAATTTATTCTAGAAAATACCTTGGTGATTTCATTAAACATCTGAGCCTATCAACCACATGTCTAGCAAAACCCATTCTTCCTTACTTGGTGCACAATTATATAGTTTCTCAGCACCTGACCCACGGTTAAAAACAGGCTCATAAGATATAGCAACACTAAACATATTGTATGTAGAGTTTCACCTAGTTTTGCAATCAAGACCTAACTTGTTTTCAATAGGGACTTTGACATAATTAGCCATCTCTTAAAATTTTTCTACTCTCTTAGGTGTGGCTGTCCAAAATGCCACAATATCACGGATCTTTTTTATTGCAGGTTGTATCGTCACTAAATCATCCTTCACAATCAAGTTAAGAATGTGGGTAGCACAACGCATATGCAACAGTGTCCCTTCTAACATAAGTTTTCATGGACCAATCTTCTTGATAAGTTCATAAATTACCGAGTTATTTGTGGTACAATTATCAAGAGTCATGGTCGAGATCTTCTCATCAATATTCCATTGAATCAAAGCATCATATAGCTCATCGCAAATAACTTCAGCTGTACATGGAGCAAGCAGATATATGAACCTAAATATATGAACAAATAGAATTAGAATATAATTTTTTTATGGCAGCCAACTAGCAAGCATGTCATTTATCCAATTGCCTCATGATAATGTTTCTTAATTTCTAGGAGTCATCGATGAAATGGGCTGTGACAGCCATGTAGCCCTTTTTCTGGTATTAGAGGTCCACATGTCTTTAGTAATAGCAACTCTTGACTTACATGCAGCCATGTACTCGATGACCCTTTTCTTTTCTATCACATATGCATCGATAATATCCTTTTTGCAATTGCATAAAAAAAATTAGGCAATGCACTAGATATGAAATTATATACAAGACACATGAATAGTGCTATTTTTACTTAAAAGTGTTCCTGGTAACCATCGTGAATAATGGCTGAAATGCACTTGCAAACCGTTGAAAGCCAACATGGTCAACAATACATAAAGGATGCTAATGTAGTGCAATCAGGGAAGCAAGCTCCTTTCTAGCTACTTCAGGATTAAAAGCGTAGCTCTCCATGTATACTTTCCCTCCCTCTTGTGAACCAAACCTCAAAGATGATTGTCCTAATATATTGTTTTGTTCTTTTAGCTTGATCTTTCGCAATACACATATCTTCAAATGATTGTGGACATGTGAAGTTCCATTTTTAGTTTTTCCCTCCAAGCTCCTTATGACAATACATACATTTAGCCTTCATTTCACCGGATGCAAGCTTCATTCTTTTGAATTCCTTTCAAATCTTCAATCTTCTCACCATCGTCGTCATCAATTTGGACTAGTTCTGAATCATTACCTGAATTTGACTCTGAGTCATTGACAGATTCTGGTTGCTTGCTACTCTCAGTCCCCACGTTGAAACTAACAAGTGATGAATTGACAATAAAAATAATTAATCTTTATGTCCAACATTTAAAAATAAGTGAGAATATATGTCATAAATCAGAATTATGTCAAAAATAAGTAAGATTATACTCCAAAAAAATCAGAAGCTAGTACATCCATATAGTAAATTAGTCAACCAAAGGTACAACCATATGATAAGATTTACATAATGATATCATACAAATGTTACATCCAATGGACACATGCTAATTACTGGAGTACTCAAGTGAAAAAATACAAAAATGGATAAAGAAAAAACAAATAAGAGGGTTTGCGAGCTTTAGAATGAAACCCTAGGGATTTCATTGAATAGACGTCGAAGGATGATGCTTTTGGTGTAGCTGGGGCTCCTGATGTCGAAAGACGGCTCGTCTTCTTAGTAGTGGCTCCATCTGCAGCTTGAATTGGGGGCCGTCGGTTGGCCAATACCTTGGAGGTGGGCGCACCGGTTGAAGGTGTTGGAAGCGCTGGTGGTGGCCGGTCCATGTCGGCATCCCTTCGTGGGTTAGCGAATCAAGAGCGTCGGGTGTGGGTTAGTGAATCAAAAGCGCATCATGGACCATGGAACAAACACAAATCCATGCCGGCATCACTATTGGAAGACTGGAAGGGGAAGTGGATCTCGTTTCTCACCTTGCTTCATCGCCGTTGGAGTTCACCGGTTCAAAGGGAGAAGACATGGCCGACGCCCACTCCCACGCCCACGCTTGCCGCGCCGGCCGTCGCGCCCTTGACCCGCGCTCGCCGCGCCATCACCGCAACTCGCCCCATACTTGCACATTGGTGGATCGTGGACGACGGCGTCGCCGACTAGGTTAGGGGTTGAGGGCAGAGGGCATGAGCCGTGAGGTGAGGTTGAGGTACGGGTGGCCGACCACCTTAGCCTTAGCCCTTAGGGTTACAGTTTGATGGGCTGTGCGCCTGTGCATATATTCCCTAATAGGGGAATTCCCCGCGGGTTAACGGGGAACGGGTCCCCATTGACATCCCTAGTCCAACCCTTGAAAGTGCAAAACCATGTGTTTTGTGATTGTGATGTGATTTTTATCTTTCCTATCTATATTTCATCCAATGAGAACTCGAGACATCTTTGTAAAAAAAAACTCAAAGACATCTGCTAGTTGTTTTTATAACATCCATCTCAATAATATGGCTGTTCTTACGACTTAAATTTAAAACTATAAAATACAAATCTACAAATAATCGAGTTTCTTACCTTTTTCATCTTTTGAGGGAGTTTAAGATGCTTTTATATGCACATCAATGTCGATTAAACCTTCTTATTTTCTCAATTTAACCTTTAGTCCAATGAATGTTTTGTCATTAAGCATCAAAATAAATTGAGAGCTTACATACACTTTCAATATTAATATTTTTCACATCCTTTAAGATATCTATAATATTTTTTTATTCCACTACAACACATAGCCCCCCGGCTAGTAATTCATGAATACATTATGGAACAGTGATCCAACATTTAATGAATTTATGATTGAGTGGTGAACCTTATTCTTTACCACTTAAATTCAACTCCAATCGAAATACTCCCTCCAGTCATAAAAACAAGTCACCGTTAACTTTTGGACACGTCTTTTACAATTCGTCTTATTAAAAAAACTATGTAAGTTATCATTTATCTTGTTGTCATTTGTTTTATCATTAAAGATAATTTAAGCATGACTTATATTATACATGTTTGCACTAATTTTTTGAATAAGACGAATGGTCAAAGATGTGTTCAAAAGTCAACGACAACTTGTTTTTATGACCGGAGGTAGTATCAATTTCTCGGATGTCTTCAAATGCCAATCACACAAACAAATTATTATGTACATTTAGCTAGGCAGAGTTTAGGATGTTGTCATCGTTAATTACCGACAAAAGGATTTAGATATTTGGTAATCTACTTGTAAATTAAAGGGTAAAGAACAAAAAAATTACAATAATTATGGTAACCTACACATACATGATGGAAAAGGTGAGTCAACATTTATATTTTTGGATAGATGCCACTACACAATGCCAGGTTTTTTTTGGAAGAATGTTACTCCATGTGTTGATGACATGTGGGTTTAGGTCCCACATGTCATATACACACGAGATTTTTTTAAAACTAGAAATCAAGGAGTGACACCTATCTTATATTTGTAGCGCATAAACCTTGTTCGTCAATCAAAATTGTTCAGTGGTCGTAACATAATTGTTTTGGTGGGGAAAATGGGTCGGGACAAAAAAGTTTTTGGCAACTGCTTGTTCCTGAACAAGAGAAGTGCAAAGATCTCGCCTCATGTTTTGTAATATCTGAAACAATATGATGCCCTTTCTTGTTTTGGGCATACGGCCCTAAGACGTGACGATGTGCGACAGTTATTTCAATAAAAATAAGAGAATCATGACCCTGTCATATTGTGAACAATTAAAATATCGTATATGGAAAGATAGACTCTGTTGTTTCAATTTTTGTTCATCGGTACTTGGATTACGAAGGTGTGGGGTGGCTTAGAGCTAGAGGGCCGATCACATGTAACAACAATGGTGGCTGCTTTAGAACTAGAGAGCTGATCACATGTAACAACTCTTTTTTCATCTACTCTTTGTCCCATTTGTCGTGCAAAGGTTTTCCCAAAGGTAGGTTTTCCAATTTGCCCTATTTAGATAGCCCTCATAAGGCAGATGGATTTTATAAGAACTATTAGAACGCTAGAAACATTCTTTACGGCTTAAGTTATACTTAAATCAAAATATCAATCCTATGCTCTCAAACGTCAATTGCACAATCAAATTATTATGTAAGTTTAGCCGTTTAGGACTTGATATCACATATCTACTTGGACAATTGGCAATCTACTTATGCAAATAGATAAGTACTTAACAGTGCTACCTCGTTGTTAGTGGGGTAGCTTGTCATCTTCTCTGACAGCGTATAATGTCTTTCTATAATCTTATTCGTCGCTCAACCTCCAAGCAGACCTCCTCCTTCCTTTGCGCCTCTGCCCTCCGCCGTTGGTGACCTCGCTGAGGCCTCTCGCTTAGGGTTCGAGTGTGGGTGAAGTGGATCTTCTTTGGGCTTAAAGGTAGGTCGGGGAAGCGACAACCTGACGGTGGGGTGGGAATCGAGGGGCGAGGCAGCGGTGGCGCTGTCAAAGTCGCGGAACCGGTCAAAGGCGGTTAGGTCAGTGATGGCGGGCATATCAACACATGTGGCCGTGTGCTAATGTTGGCGGGGTCGCCATGGCAATAAGAGGTCTGGTGGTGGAGTGATAAGGTGATAGTGGCGTCACCGGTCATGGGTGGTGTGGTGGTAGAGCCGGCGATGACGCTAGGAAGGCACCGAGTAGATTCGATGGCGAGAAAGAATAAGGACCAGCGGAGGTCGGATCGGGAGACAACGGATGATGGACCCGGTGGAGGGAGAGCTGCTGTAGATTAAGGGCCCGTTTGGAAACCCATTTCCCCGTGGGGTTCGCGGCCTATTCCCTGGGGTCGTGGCCCATGTGGGAGATTTCCATCGGGGAAAATGGAAAATATTTACTGTTTACCCATAAAAAATCACGCACACGAAAAAATGCCCAAGGTTTCGAGGCAATTGTAAAAATGCCCCTAGGCGCTCTTGGGCAGGATGGCATTAGAGGCATAGGCGCCCCGGCGCAGGGCGCCAAGGGCCTAGGCGCCACCGCCCAGGGCGCCAACGGCTAGGCGCCACCGCCCAGGGCGCCTACGGGACAGGTGGGGCCCGGGCGACGCAGGGAGTCGGCGCTGCCGGCCAGGGCGCTTAGGGGCTGGGCGCCCTCGGCGAGGGCACCAACGTGGGGGACCGCCGAGATAGGTGGGGCCAGACGCAGGTGGGCCAGGCGGGGACTCGGCGCTGTCGGCCAGGGCGCTTAGGGGCTGGGCGCCCTCGGCGAGGGCGCCAACGTGGGGGACCGCCCGTATATAAGCCTTCCGGCTATCACTCTCATCCCATCGCTCTCACCCATTGTCACCCGCACGGATAGCTTCCCAGCGAAACAGAGGAGAGCCGGACGATTCTCCTGGCAGTGGAAAGCTTATTCAACAGTACAGAGCTTTCTTCTCCTTCTTGTGCTGCCGGTAAGTGAAAAAATTATTGTAATAATGTTGTATAGTAATAATTTTTATGGTACGTTTAAAACCATGGTAGGATAGTCATTCTGTTATTATATTACTAATAGTATAGTAGTTAAATTAGTACTATACGGTTATTTAACGTCCTGAATTTTAGGGGTAATTAAGTATTATGTATAGACGATAACATTATAAATAATTTAGCAGGATAATAAGTAGCAGTATATTTGAACATAATAGGTAGTAATAATAAAGTACTTAGTTTTGTAGTTAATTTAGCACGATAATAACCAGCACTATATTTGAACACATAGTTATTAGTAATGAAGAACTTAATTATTTTTGTTAATTTCAGAAAATGGATACGTTACCGTTTATCATACATTATGGTCCTGGCAATATCGTGGAAGGTCCAAATGGAGTAGACCTTAGTCAATTCGCTTACATGCAGACAATTTATCCAGATGTTAACAACGTAACACTTAATGGACTGCAAATATGGATATGCCAATTATTTGGATGGTCACTGGAGAACCATATAGTTTGGATACAAGCTTTATGGTCCAAGTCTATAGAAACCCCATGTTATAAGCTAACTGCCCTGAACACGGATAATGGGCTGCTGAGATTTATACAAGGGTGTCGGAGGAGAAATTGTTGGGCTGTTGTGTTGGTGCAAGCTACCCTGAGGCCGACTATCCCTATAGCACAAAATGTTGGCGAAGCTGGACAAGGCAGTGGGACGGCAATACAGGGAGGCTTAAGTGGCATG
>SPJY01015242.1:958598-980643 GCA_005191435.1 Raddia distichophylla | reverse complement strand
CCTGGTCTAATAATGCTTCCAAACACGATGTGACAGCACCACAAAGCAAAAGCAACTGCATGCCCATCCCCATTCTCTCTCCGTCTGTGGCCACTGCCGCAGAAAGTGACGTGACTTTAAGGGGGTCTATAAATACACCCTGGTAACGTTTGCCAACCAAATCTCTTCGTCTTACAGCCTCAAACTCTCGTGCCGAGACCGCAATAGTAGTGACAGACGCAGGTTGTTTCTTTCCTTAACTATTATAATGCATTTATTTCTCTTTTTGTTTACTAAAAACCCTGCACTCGCAGATACCGGATCTCACGTGCGGATAAACATCGCGGAGTATCTGTATTGTTGATCCCACTAATTCCTTTCTTCCCCATGTGCTAATTGAATCTATCATACAAAGAGAAGCTACCAATGTTCGATGTGCACATTGGGAGGAAGGAATTAGTGGGGTCCGCAATGTAGATTACTCGTACTGCTGTGTCAGCACCAGTACTTAATGCATTACGGAAATTTAAATTACATGTTGCATGCAAGGTTATCGACCGAGCATCCTTTTTTAGAAATTTGAAATGATACATTTTACTTAAACAAGTGAATAATCTATTGCGTGCTTCGAGGATATTTTCCCTTTCTTAGTGCTTCAGCTGAAGCACCTGCTGCTTCACGAGCTCTTGCCGCCCTATGTCGCTTGGCCTCACGTTCAGCCTCACGAGCACGGGCTTGGCTCTCATGTTCCACCTGAGCCTCTCGGGCTGCACGCCCACGTTGTTTTTGTAGTTCGATCTCCCTCTCCTGGCGCCTCTCTTCCTCAGCGGCACGCCTCTGATCATACTCGCGCCCAGATTCATCAATCCTCATGTGTAACGCGAGATCCTCCTTCATCTCTTGCGTCTGCTCCATGTCGAGATACTGTACAAACTCGCATAACGGAGGCTAACAATTTTGAAAACATCAGATTAATGTGTTCAAAAATATGTAATCCGAGAACGATGACCAAAATAAAGTAAACTCACCGGGCGTTTTCCTTTCCGCCGCATCTCTTCAGTCGGATCAAACGCAAGGTTTCCGCATGACCAGTACCTACGTCCGAAGGTGTATGACAGTTCGTATGACTTACTCAAACGACAGGGATCCCTACACAAACATTTTGCCACATCTACACCGAACCCGGATGGATATAATTGATTATTTGCCCCGAAGTTGATGTGCCTTTGATTATTTCCCCTGATGTTTGATTATTTGCCCTGATGGCCCACATGTCATAGACACACATCAGGGCAAATAATCAAAGGCATACCAACTTTGGGCAAATAATCAAGAGTGCATCAACTTCAGGGCAAAAAATCAATTCTCCCAACGGGATGTATGTTGGCAGAGACTCGGACGGTGCCTGCGAAAATGCCATACCCTCGAACACTAAATTTAAAAAACAGTCACTTCTTCCTATTGTTTTCAAATTTCACTGTCCAAATATCTTGCCTGCAAATCGACTAGCGAGCCCTCACCTATTTATAGCCGAGTACAGTGCTCACCTTCTTCCTGGCTGGCAGTCACAATGTGATGGCGTATTACTAACTAGTTCGTGGCAGGCAAGATGTGATAGCGCTTTAAATCGTCTCGGGATGTGGAGCGGGAAAGAAATCAAGGTGAGTGCGGACGAAAATCGTATCGGGATGTGCAGCTGGAAGGAATCCGAGGCGAATGCCGATGAAAACGAGGGGTGTCGGGATGTGCAGCTGGAAGGAATCCGAGGCGAATGCGGATGAAAACGAGAAGAACCAGGGGGGCCTGGCACCTTGGCGCCTTGGACGTGGGCGCCTAGGCTTGGCGCCCTGGGCGGGGGCGCCTAGGTTGGCGCCAAGGGCGGGGGCGCCTAGGGCATGGCGCTCAGGGCGGGGGCGCCTAGCGGCCACGGTGCTCTGGGCAGGGGCGCCTAGCGGCTTGGCGCCCTGGGCGAGGGCGCCCTGTCTCGTATGGCTCTCTCGCCGGCAGCGCTTAGGGGCATTTTTGCAATTGCATCAAAAGCTTGGGTATTTTTTCGTTTGCGTGATTTTTTATAGACAAACAGTAAAAATTTTCGGGAAAATGGTGGACTGTTTGGAAGCCCATCAACCCAGGGAGGCATGGCCCTTCCCCCGTCCCAACCCCGAGGAAGTCGTCCTCTCGCAAGGACTCGTGGTTTTCCTCCCCGGGGAAATCACCTTGCCCTGCGCCTCCACCTCCAGCGTCACCTACCCGTCATCTCTGCCTTCACCTCCAGCACTGCCGTGGCGGCAGCGCCCCGTCCCCTCCGCCTCCACAGGCGTAGCCTCCCGTCCCCTCTGCCTTATCAACCCTTGCGCGGCCTCCGGTGTCATCGGTGCTCGTCAAATCTGGTTGCCTTTGGTGCAAGGGAGGAGGAGCTCGACACAGCTGGTGTGGGGGATGTGTAGGTGCTGGATATGGTTGCATACGGTGCCGGACCGCGCCGCCGTGGTGCATTGATTGGCGTTGCAAGTAGCTCGGTTGCCCGCTGCCGTTCCAGCCTCCAAATCAAACTTGTCCTTCCGTCTTCTCCACCCCCAAGCCCCCCAACCACCGCTGCTACTAGTAGCGGAGGCGTAACATGCCTTGCTCCATGCAAGCTACCCGCTGATCGATCATCTAATCTATCGGAGCGGAGGATGACGCCGGCGAGGACGGCGACGGCGGCGGCATGCGCATGGGAGTGCCTGCCTTCTACAGGTGGTTTAGTGTACATTATTCAGTTAATTCAGTTCTTGTCGTTGCATTGCATCTGGTTGGTTCTTGTCTATTTCAGTTAATTCAATTAATTCAGATCGAATAATCTGATCTGCGATTGCAGGAGATTGAGGAAACCTCTTGCGGAAAGACATCAAGGTTTGCATCAAGCTGAAGTTCATGTAGTTCTTTTGATCTTGGAAATGTTAAGATATATCTTTGGTTCACTTTAAAGTATGTGTCTTTATCAATGGATTTGGAATTGGCTGATGATTGCTCGATAAGTTTATAATATTAGGTGCCTTTTTTGATTTCTGAAGGTAATACTCGCTGATACAAATCTTCTTGCCTGTTATTTTATTATTGAAAACTTATATTTTATTGTATTTTATATTCATGAGCAGCAAACTTGTTGTAATACTTATATACCTAGTAATGAATAGATCAGAAGAGATTTTTTGAATTTGTTTTACACGATATCTTGACAAGGTCCGCAAAATTTTAATCTGAATTTTATGATTTTTTTTGTGTGGTCAGATTAGCAAAATGATTTCTAATGTTTTAGACGTCGTGATAAAGTATGTTTGATAAAGAAAATTTAAACAAATAAATTCTGAATTCCATACACCGCTGCTAATATGTGAAACAAATCGATTCCCCCTCCCTGCGCGCGAACTGTTTGGAGGGGCAAACCACGGGGAGACAGGGTTTCTTTCCTTGGTTTCCAATTGGACCAGTATTTCCCCAAAGGGGAATATTCTCCCTGGAATTTTATGCCCCCGCTTCCAAACGACCCCTAAAGGGGTTGTTTGTGTCTGTGTGTGTGTGGGGGGGGGGGACCGATAAGAAAAAAATTGACAATTTGCTACTCTTAATATTGGTTCTCGCTAGATATGCCACTCTGTGTGTATTATATGTGGGACCATCTATGTGTATGACAGTGGACTAGCGAGAACCAATGTTGAGAGTGGCAAATCGTCAAATGCTTCGCCGGTAAGAGCGTTGGTGAGGAGCTGTGTTGCCACGTGGTATCATTCGATCACAACAGGACCCGGTCCACCGGCTGCCTAGTCCCCCTCGTGCAGGCGTGCGCGTGAGTCAGCGCGCGTGCACGCCAGCAGCGCGGCCGTTGAGGCGCGGGCGCACGGGCGCACGTGGTGCACCGGGCTCAGGCAGTGGTGGCCCAATAAAAGACAAGGGACAAGCCCCGTGCCCACCTCGTCCGCGACTCCTCCCCACCTCGGCCTCGGCCCGATTCGAATCGGTTCGGCCTCTCCCCTCTCTCCCCTCTCGCCTCGCCACGCCACCGCACCCCGTCGCATGGCGGCTCCCAAACCCTAGCGTCGCAGATCCCTCCCCCTCCACCGCCTCGCCCGGGCCCCCGCCGCCCCCGCGCTCCGCCGCCGCCTCCGCCTCCTCCGCGCGTGAGGTACGCCTCGCTTCGTCCCTCCCCTGCGCACGCAATTCGCTCTCGCCCTCGCCTCCGCTCCGCGCAGGCGCGCGTGGGCGGCGCCGGGTGCGGCTCCGTTCGCAGGGCGCGGGTGGCTCGCCGCGGGCTCGCGAAACCCTAGGGTGGGTTCCCGGCCTGGGCCCTTGCGGGGCACTGCCGTGCGTGCGCCGGTCTCCGGCTTGTCCTCGTGTTTCGTCACGCGTGGCTGGGGCCGTGGACAGGAGCTCTAGTTTGTTGTAGCTTGCCAGTTTGGAAGTTCCTGGAGGAGGAAGAAGTGGTGCCGGATCGCTCGTGCAATCTTTTTTGCTTGCTGCGTTTGGTGATTTGCGTTGGTAGATGCATGGCCGAGGGTTGGTTTGGTCTTTGGTTCGATCGCTCGATTGATGTCAATTTGCTTACTTGGTTGATGTCGATGTGCTGCGATGATTTTTGAGCTAGGCCCCCTTTTTTTGTGATAGTGTTTAAGAAACCACAATGCTATATTCCTCTGTATGTCCCTTGTTCTTGCATGAATTATGGGTACTTTGGACGTGGGCTGCACTGGAAAATTTTATTGCCCCGGATGGAACGGCGACCAAAATTTAATAAATGTATATGCCAAATTTAAATTAAAAAGCACCCCTGGAAATTTGTTATTGAGTAAATTTCACAAAACCCCATGTTTAGGGGACTAAGTGACACTTAACCACATGTTTAAGCAATTAGTATCACTTAACCACATTTGTTGTATGCAATTAAAACTAAGCCACGTGTTTTACATGTGGGGGTGACATGGCTCCATGTTACCCGGGCCCACACGTTAGGTTCAATTGCTAAACATGTGGTTAAGTGTTATTAGTCTCCTAAACATGGGGTTTTGTGAAATTTACTCTTTGTTATTTATTTTACAAGCCAAACAGTGTAACGCTGTAGCCATTTCTGTAAGGTTATTAATGGTATTTCTCAAAGCTTCCAAAACATTTTTTAAGATTTTTTTGGGCTCGTCAAGCCCCTTGTCGAGGGTCCACAACTTTTCAAGGTTATAATTTATAACCTACTGCTGATTCCAGCTGAAAAGAACAATGGCATTATATACACGATTATGGCATATCTAAGGTAATTCACCACATATGTGATAATATGCAAACTGTGCTGCATTTACCATAAAATCTTTGTGATAAAATGTTGTGAAGCTAGTCCTCAAGTTATTAAGCACCATGAAAAATAGTTTCAGATAGTATTATGAAAATATATGTAAATGGAAATAAATGGTGGATATAAACTCGAAAAAATAAAGGGAATATGGTGAGGGTATTATTCACTGAAGACTACTCCCTCCGTCCACAAATGATCTACGTCTAAGGGAAATCACAAAGACCAAGAAAAGCAATTAACAGATCAACTACCCATTTAATCTTAGGAATATTGCTGTGAAAGTAGTGCCATCATTTACTCCTTCTAATCTCTCACCCCAAAAGTTGTGCCCCCCCACCAATCCAAGGACTGCATGCTTGGAGCAGGCCCACAGCAGCCATAACTCACATCGAAATGCAATTAACTACAACCTCATACAATTAAAACCAGGCTAATACGTAGATCTTTTCTGGACAAACCAAAAAAACTTATATGTAGATCATTTGTGGACGGAGGGAGTATCATTTTTTGCTTCCCTTTACATTTACTGAGTATGAGTTACATGGGAGTGAGAGACTAGAGCAAAGTGTGCTATAGTACTATGACCAGCCTAGCCTTCTGGGGAACAGTCTAATTGTTATGTACTGTGTTTCTTTTATGTTTGAATAAGAAAGGAGTGCATGATATGCTTGCGAATGAAGTTCTCCTAGATTGTTTCGCCTTCCTCTGTCTTTCACCTTGTATGAAGCTGAATTTTACCCAATTATTTGGTTGATTTCTTTTTCTTTTTGATCTGCTATGCTGTCAATATCTCTGCTGCCTTCTTCAAAGCTGCTGTTTTCGTACTAATGTGTAGCGAGCATTGACCTTTTGCTCTAGTGATATGGAGAGTTTGAACTTTTCACAATGCTAGTTTGTCAGTCGACAACTTATTAAGTGCATGCACTCCTTTTAGGTATAAATCTCAGGATCGAAGGTATATATGAAGTAGTGGATGTTGAATGATCTTCTCCATGGATTTGAACGCATCACCACTGCCTGAAGAAGATGAACAGCCTTACGAAGAGCCAGTTGAGGTTGGTTATGCACAGGAAGAACATGTTGAGTCTGCTGTTGCAACAATGCGGAGGGTATGTAATACAATTACTGATATAGTTTTTCACGTGCGGTAGAATGCTAGCTACACATTTTTACATGGAGCCAGCTAATGATCTGTGGTTAGTAATTATGATTGAAATATAAACTGTGCATTATGTTATCTAGGATGATTGCTAGGTTAATATTGTGGGATGAACGAAAGGATAGCCACACAGAGATGTTAAACATCAGTATATATGGATCCTAATAGTCTGCATTAAAGGCATAATGAGATAATTCATCAAATGTCTTCATTAGTTTTAGGCATTCTTCAAAGTTCAGCCAGTCATTTTCTAAGGAAAGTTTGCTTTGACTACCTTTCTTTTGCATGGATGCTACACATTGTACTTTGCAACTTTAAAATTGTGCCAATCTGCTGTTCTCAATTAGGTTTAAGTTGTTTAACAATATCAACCGTGCTATTTGAAATATGGTTTTATTTATCTTGTTGCCTGTACCTTTTTTAATGCAAATCTTGCTGTTGCTACTAGGAGCGTGAAGAGAGACGCAGGAGATTGAGAGAGCAACAGGATGATGGCTCAAGGCTACATTCTCAGCAGATTAGAAATGATTATGTACCTCAAAGTAAATTTGGTAGAGGTCGGATTAAGGAGGCACCACATGGTATAGAGCATTGGAAAAAATTCGTGATGAATTTATAGCTGTTTGTACAATTATTTATTTCCACATTTTCTTCTCCTTTTGCATTTAGTATTTTGTACTTATTCCATTACTTTTTTCTATGTAGATTTTTAATACATGTATTTCCTTGGTGTGCTTTCAGGTTGGTTGGATTGCCCTGCATTTGGTGAGCCGATAGACAAAATCATACCTTCCAAAGTTCCCCTTGATGAAACTTTTAATGACTCGGTGAATCCTGGGAAAAGATACTCTTCCAAACAAGTAGTTACCAAACAAAGAAAAGCTGGTCGTGAAGTAAGTAATACTTTTTCGTATGTGTGTTGTACCCTTTATATATGAAAAATGCTGTTTTGTTTCTAAATTTCTTATACGTATCGGATAAAGGAAAGTTTATTTTTTGTGTGTAAAGTTGTGTATTTGTTTCATTTTCTCTTGTTTGCGACTGTACCAAAGGATGGATATTATTAGCACCCCCCCTTTCTCTTTAGTGAATGTATTCCTAGTTATGACTTACATGAAGTGTTAACTTTTTTCTATGTTAATCTATAGTTTCTTTTTTCAGATAGGTTTGGTGATTGATTTGACAAATACTACTAGGTATTACTCACCAACAGAATGGACAAGGCAAGGTACTAAGCATGTCAAGGTGAGAGAGCTTAAGCCTAATTGCATACTTGGATTTTGAATAGATTTTTTAACTGACTTATTTCCATTTTAGATTCCTTGCAAGGGCAGAGATGCTGTTCCTGATAATGAATCTGTAAATATATTTGTCTATGAGGTAATTGCAATATTTGGACACAGATAATTGCATTAGCAGTATATTTGATTCTAGAGGGACACTGATTGTATTTATGGCTCAATTTTTAATATCATTTGGTTTCTTTTTTAGCCCAAGATATTTTTTTTTTGGTGCACATGTTCTATGCCACAAAGCGTTCCGACGTTCTCTCTGACACAAATAGACTATCTTTAAATGATGGATTACCACTTTTTTGACTTTGGCAATAATTATCAAGTTGTACTATGTGAAAGTTGTAATTAATTAACAACTATTTTCATGTGCTACTTTATGCCCATCAATGTTTTTAGCTTCAAGGATTGCCACCCCTTCCTATTTTTCACACTCTTTTATCCTGTATACAAAGGAACTTTTAGTTCATTGGAATGACGCACAGTGGTTGTTGTTAGAGATATAATAGAGTTTGTATCTATCTAAGAGTTCATGTCCTTATAGGAGTATAATTTTTGCCTTATGGCCTTTCTCTGTACCCTATATATAGCCTTTGGCCTACAGGCCAATACATGTCCTATTTGTAACACGGTATCATATACTGTGCTTGAAACCCTAGCTGCCATCACTGTCTTCCGCTGCAGCTGCCCCCGGAGGAGGAATCCCTGCTCTGGGTCAGCCACATGTGTCATCCCCTTCTCTCCAAGCAAGACGGCAATGATATCGAGATTCTGGCTGTCAAAGCTTACCACTGCCTGGGCCAGATCTGTGTCGATCTGGTTGTCTTTGTTTTGAATCTGGCCATGATGCAATGTCTCTGACCACCCAAGCTGATGCCTGGTGCTCTCTGGTCCAGCCATGTCAGATCTGTATGGTCTCCAGGCTGCTTCCCTGGCTGAATCTGCTCTGCATGGTTGAGCCACAGCCTCTCCTCTGCATGGCTGTGCTCCTACACCCTTTCTTGGCTGCAGCCTTTGCTATGGCTTTCTTAGAGCATGTCCAATGCCACACCCAAATTCTGGCCCAGCCCCAAATTTAGGGCTATGAATTTTGAATTTCGGTATGTGAATAGTGAAATTTGGGGCTGGGGTCAGGATTTGGGCCTAGCATTAAATATATGCCTTAAGCCCAGCTCTGCACTGGATCCTTTGTCCAGCACTATCTTGTGTTGGCTTTGCTGTATTCTTATTATTCATTGGCTTTTCCTCCGCCTTCATCTTAGGTCTTAGGGGCATAAGTTTTTGACCAGTTGGGGCTTTGATATGTGGTTAAGGCGCCAGGAGATTGGCGAAGCTGCACTGCATGTGTCTTTGGGTCAATAGTTGCTGTTTCTGTCACATCCATCCATGTCCATTTTTGTCTCTATGTTTGTCT
Source organism: Raddia distichophylla (assembly GCA_005191435.1). Taxonomy (NCBI): domain Eukaryota; kingdom Viridiplantae; phylum Streptophyta; class Magnoliopsida; order Poales; family Poaceae; genus Raddia; species Raddia distichophylla. Next base: position 971,479 of record SPJY01015242.1, on the reverse strand, counting down.
ATGTCATGCAACTCCACAGTAGTCAATCAGCTTTCTTCCTGCCTACCTACAATGTCTGCTTTTCTTGAGCTTTTCTATATCTCCTTGTTCATGGTCGTTGCGTTTATCTTTACACAGCTGACTTTCAAGGCCTTGATCTCCATTTTTTCCTTAGCTTGATTTGACACTTTTCTATATGCTATTGTCTCTGATCTTCTTTTATACTTTTGTTGTGTCTTTGCCTTTGCCTTTGCACCTTGCGTTTTATTGGCTGTCTCACAACCTCAGATGGATGGAGTTCTTTTGGATTTCGGTATATTATCACATAGGGCTACATACTAGTTTATTCCTGTTCAAATGCAATGCTCCTGTATTTACATATACATGCCTTTGGCCTATGTATGAGTACATGTCGTATTCATAACATTTATGTCGTGTGCTCATTTCTGTTCTTGAAACAACATGCTGGGCCACAAATCTGATAATATATCTGTCAGGAATTGTATAAACATCATTATGGATGTTTTTATTGGCTTATGTGATTTGTTTTCTTAATGGATATTCCTCATTTGCAGTCAATGGTTGTGGTTAGTCATACTGTGGAAAAATACGTAGGTCATTTCTGACTATATCTACTGAATGATCATAAGCTATGTACAATTTTTTCTGTTTCAGGCGATGATGTTTCTTGACCGACAAAAGCATTCAAAGAATCCTAAATATATTCTAGTTCACTGTACCCATGGTCATAATCGTACAGGCTTCATGATTATTCATTACCTTATGCGCACACACGTCTCTTGCGTTGCTGAGGTGGGCAACTAGATTCTTAATGGTCAATTTAATTCTACTGTTTTTCTTGACGTCATCTTTTTTGCTAGGCAATAAACATATTCGCACAAAGGCGACCACCTGGTATATATAAGAGGGATTACATTGAGGCGTTGTATTCATTTTATCATGAGGTTCCTGAGAATATGACGATAACATGCCCTCCAACACCAGAATGGAAGAGGCCTTCTGATCTTGATTTAAATGGTGAAGCTAAGCAGGATGATGATGATGACAATGGTGATCTGGCACCAGCATATGTATGCATTTTTCTTCTTTTTAATTTGGATTGAATCAAGCGATTTCTTTAATACTGCTCTTTTTAATTCTGGATGCAAATAGCCTCTGTTATGGAATTTTTAACTCAATACCCACTTCAATTTTTGAATTAAATCTTATAACTTTTTTGGCCTGTTTGGTTTGAGTACTAAGGTTGCCACACTTTGCCACAACAAACTTGCCAAATATGACTAAGGTTAGTTCATCTTTTTGTTAGCCACACTTTGGCAAGAAAAGATAATTTTGCCACATTTGTTATAATCAATGACATGGGGCCTGCTTGGTGGAAGAGGAATCTTGCCATGTTTGTGGCTATGAACCAAACAGCTACCTACCATCAAACCTGCCTAACTTTAGTTGTGGCAACTTGTGGCAAAGTTGCATAGCAACAAAACAGCCTCAGTTTTTAAACCATATTTTGGGGTAATGATATCTGTTCATTGTTAGACATTGTTCACATGATTGGTAATAGATTATAGATCTGTTGTTTTCTTGATCTTGAGGCATTGCTTTGTTTCTTGTAGAATGAGGTAGAGGATAAAGTCATCACTAACGATGATGTGTTAGGAGATGCGGTACCATATGATCAACAAGATGCTCTGCGTGTCGTATGCTATCGATTGCTTGAAATGCCCCCTGTAAGTATAAATTCTTGTAGCCGTACGCCTACCCAATTTGCACTCTTTTGTAGTTGTATGAGGCTATATGGATGACATCAAACTCCCATGCTTACCATTTGTGTGGAACTTTTGAGTACATCATCAAACACCTGTGATTCCATTTGTATAGTAAGTTTTGTTTATTACGAATTCCATATCTGCTTGCTTTGTTTACAGCAGACTTTTTCAATTTCTTATGCATAACTTGAAAGTTATCACAGAGCGCATCAATGCTGTGTTAGTATGTTTGCATGTATTGTCAGGTAATGTGGGCCTTATGAATTTATTATGCAAAAGCAAGTGCAAATATTTATGCATGCATGTAACTGTTAACATGGTGGCACATGTATGTCAACTGGTTTGCTAACCTAAGCTGTAAGGTAGCATATGTAAGACATGTTCTTGAATTATCAAACTGGAATGTGGAGAGTATCCCCTGGTATGTTGGGATTTTCAGAGTATTTGCTATGTGGTATGACATGATGGAGCATGCTATGATGTGTAGTTGAATCACTCTTTTCTGTTTAGCATGTCATGTAGGTATTATTTCGTGTCTTGCTTTTAGCCGATGCTTTCGTCTAAGGCTTTAAGCCTCTTAACACATTTTGTAAGTTGTAACATGTTCTGCAAGTTTATGCATGTGAAGGTTACAAGCTAGTTATGCGTCTTACATAGGGATGTTGTAATCCTTTCGTTGGTTGTAGGTAAGAGGGCATGCACAATTTCCAGGATCACATCCAGTCTCTCTTAACAGGTAACTGTAAACGTGACACCGTGTATTGTTTATGATGTTAAATAACTTCTTAAAGTCACTCAGATTCTTTGCAACATTTTCGTACATCCTGATTCCCACGTGACATAATGATATTCATTCATGCCGTGCACTGGGCTTACCAGGAATAAAAGTTCTTGTAAGGCCTTATCAATTCATGCCAGTTTTCTTTAGTAAAATTACGCAACTTAGGCTAGGTAAATGCATGCATTTGTCGAGTTCATATTTTGCACCCTACTCTTTTCTTAATCCGAAGTGCACATGGCGTTACTTCTGAATGATTGGTACACTTCTTTTATATCACCAATTTCCTTACATATGCTCAAAGTCAGTTCGTAGTGTCATAATAATGAGTGCTGATTGCTGAGTGGTAGAAAAAAATACGATAATTCTTTGAAGGGACCTGTAAAATTTATGTGCTCTAAATTTGCGCTAAATGGCATTGGATTAGTCCGTACTGGTCCTATGTTTCCTTTTTGGTCTAATATTTTTTTTTGCTGCATGCAGTGAAAATCTGCAACTGCTTAGACAGCGATACTATTATGCTACATGGAAAGCTGATGGAACCCGATATATGATGCTTATAATGAGGGACGGTTGTTTCTTGATTGATCGGAATTTTTGCTTTAGGAGAGTTCAGATGCGCTTTCCCCATAGGAACCTTAATGAAGTAAGGCTCTCATTGTAGTGCTGGAAAAAAACATAGTGCTTTTCTGTTGTTGCAAAATTTAACCCTTTTTTGTTTTGCCAATTGAAGGGTCCACATGAGATGACCTTGATTGATGGAGAAATGATTATAGACACAGTCCCAGATTCTGGATTGAAGAGGAGGTACTTAGCATATGATCTGATGGCACTTGATGCTGTTTCTAAAACCAAGGTATCTACCAAACTTTTAGCGTCCTTTTATGTAAGCCATATAGTAGAAAAGAATGACAACGAACTAAATGAGCATCATTTATACAAGGTTACCTGGAGCCTGTCTCCCCAGCCACCAAAACTTTTTTGCTTTGGTTACAGCTGTGATTGCCATTTCTTAGGCATTTTTTTATGAAGTAATATTTTGCTTCAGTATTGTTTTCTATTTTTGAAATATCTTTGGACGCAGTTGCCGTTTTCTGAAAGGTGGAGATTACTTGAAGATGAAATAATTCGACCACGCTATTATGAGAAAAAGCAGTTTGAGAGTGGTGCTAAGAGCAATCCAGTGTACAAATACGATATGGAACTATTTTCGGTACCTGGAACTAGCACCTCTGACACCTCTTGTTCCATTTTGTTATTTTTCCGATGTGGATTTCCTTATTCTTGGACCCTTTACCAGGTCAGGAGAAAGGATTTTTGGTTGCTCTCCACAGTCCAAAAGCTGCTCAAGGAGTTCATTCCATCACTTTCACATGATGCTGATGGCCTTATATTTCAGGTCGGTTTGGCTTCTCTCTGTGGTGTATAGGAAAGTTGGAAATTAGTGTTAGGACTTTCTGTACAAGTTGATGTAATGCATAAATGTTTTATATTGTATTTTGAATGAATGTCCATATTACACCTCAACGATCGGAAATTCATTTTACAGCCCAAACTACAAAACTGGTTTGGCAGCCTTTTGTGAAAACTAGCAACTATAACATGAATTGAATTACTGTGGGAAGGCAAGAAAATTGTATTTCACTGTCGCTGAATATTTGCAAAATTCTGGGACTTTCTGAAGTATGTGGACTGTGGCCTATTCCTTTTGCTTGGGATAGACCATTTGATGTTTAAATCAATTTTACCGTAGTCCAGTAATTTTCTTTTTTGGTTCTGCTTATCCTGACGAATATGCAGTGTTCTGATAGGTAAGCTCACTGCATGTGTATATCTTAGCAGGCTGACAGTTCATCTTATTGGCAGTTGGCTGCATCCCAACATTAATATATGAGCTATGACCACCCTATCGAGATTACATGATATGGGTTTGAAACACGAAATGCATGCTGGTTAAGTGCATGTAAATCATCAGGCCTTTTTAAGTAAAAAAATTAAAGTTCTAGCTGTATGTACTTGTCCATTGAATTCATTTCAGACGATTGAAGAATTTGTTGTCTTGGCTAACTCACACCCTTTGTTGTTCTACAGGGCTGGGATGATCCATATGTAACCCGTACCCATGAAGGTCTTCTTAAGTGGAAATACCCTGAAATGAATTCAGTTGACTTTTTGTTTGAGGTTTGATGTACCTCTTTTTTTTTTCCTGCATTGTTTTGATAAATGGTTTACTCATGGTGATGATGACTTCTTTTATGGTTGGGCTTATTTTGTCATTGAAAACTGTTGCAGGTTGGCAATGACAATCGTCAGCTGATTTTCCTTTATGATAGAGGCAAAAAGAAACTTATGGACGGCTCTCGGATATTTTTTCCAAGTAAGCCTACCCTGTAACTTTCAGGTTCATTTCATCTCGTGCATGTTGAACATAATATCTCATTTGATACATTGTTATCTGATGACATTGAGCATTTTACCCTTTTATAGTTCAGAACCATGGTAATTCAAGTATATCTTACAAAAATACAAAGGGAGCATCACTGTAATCTTTTCTAAAACTGAGCCTGCAACATGTTGCCCTCATTTTCACAAATCTAAAATTGATGAATATTATCTGTCAGCTTTGTGTATGCTTGTAGTTGGTGTCTTGGTGAAACTGCTGCCCTAGATGAATGACCTGCAGAGTTTTGAGTTAGTCAAGCTAATTCTGCAAGGATCATATTTGGTTTTCTGCCATGCTAGTACGTGTGTTGCATTACTCTGTTATCATGTCTCTGTTAATGTTTTGAAGCCCTAGAAATAAAATTTCTGGCAAAATATGAATTTTATTTTCCATTTTTTGTTATATTGAAATTTGAGTACCCCTTTTACTAATGTGCTCAGCATGAGGTCTTATGGTAATAAATAAAATAATTATAAACCTTGTACCTTAAGAAAATCTTTCTGCTGAAGTTATTTGTTGCATGCTTATATTAGTGTTCTTTTAACTTATGCAGATGAAGAAGACCCATCTTCCATCTCTGGGAGAATTGTTGAGTGCTCTTGGAATAAGGAAGAGGAGTGCTGGGTCTGCATGCGTGTTAGATCTGATAAATCGACTCCTAATGATATCAACACATACCGCAAGGCTGATTCTCTTATACCCTTTTCTGTTCCTTTTTTTGTGTGCATATATGGTTGCATGCAAATATGATCATACTTCTTTTAATATGAAAATGGATATCCAGTCATTTACAATCGTTTTGGCTACCACTGCAAAATTGATGGTTGCATTTCTCTAAATCAGTTTGACATGTTCACTTGCATTGACGTGGCTAGACCTTGATTAATTAAAGCTGTATTTTGAGTAATTTATGTATGTGCACTGTGGTGGTAACAATAGGTGCATAGCTGCATACTGTCAACCTTTTCTTATGAGTTATAACGTTAGTACTTTCTAATATGTTGAATTTGATTAAACTGACCACCAGGGTATCTTTGCGTTTCTTTTTCTGAAACAAACTATATTTTTCGTGGAACAAACCTTCTGCTATACATGTCCTGTTTTGGAAAAAGGCTGCAGAAGCACTGCAATAATCTGACAACTTTATGCATTCTTTAGGTACTGAGGAGTATCACCGATAACATTACCGAAGACAAGCTTCTGGAGGAGATTGATGAGATCAGGTGCCTCCCGATGTATGCTGATAGGATAAAACAGGCTCAAGCAAAGATGGCCCAACATCGGCGGAGATGAAGATGCCACCACACTAGTGTTAGTCTTGGTGCTGTAGTGGTAGAGTGCTGCTACTGTCTGTGGCCATCGGCTGGTTCCCGTAGCTTGTGTAATTATTAGAGGTTTTAGGGCCTTATGGTGATGGCTGGCCAGCCAACTAATTCTTTGCACCTCTGGTTTCCCCTGTATAGGCGTTATCTCAAGAGTAGCTCTGTAAATCGTGTATTATGTTTCCATATTCTCTCCTATGGTTTTATTTTCATGGGTGTAGAATAGCTTTTAACAGGAGGTAGTGTGTTCTAGGTTATAATGTCTATTTCCTTCCCTCGATCTCTCTACTAGAATAATACTGTGCACTGTTTTGCCATGCCTCACGCCATTAAATCCTGAATTGTTCGTGGGTTTTGTTATCTCTTTCCCAGCCACTGGCTTGTTTGCTGATGGTTTCCTCATATTTTTTGTTTCGGCTGAAAATCTAGGTAAGATTAAAATCTCAAAAGTGTAAGTGGCTTTTGTGGTTCCAAAAGGCCAAGAAATATATTTTTAAAATAGTTTAGTGCACAACTAGAAGGCTCGTAAAAATAATTATGGAGTGCTACAGTGTATGGCTTTATATAAAAAAATTTGATAAATTTTGAAGCCATAGATATAGGTCTTGTTCTTTTGAGCTGATCTGAATGGTTGAACGGTTGAAATGATTGAAATTTGAGAGCTTTTTGAGATAGTCTTGAGATTTGGATCTATTTTGTTTGATTTGCTTTTTAAAGTGTTTACATAGCTTTAAAACTGATTAAAGTTGAAATGTTGGTTTTTATTGATTGAGGCCCAGTTCTTTTCAGCTTAACAGCTTAACGACTTATTTACGTTTTAAAAAGACATGTTTTAAGTTTTTTAAGTCTGTTTTTTCGCTGTTTTGAAGGTGGGTCTTAACGCTTTGAAAAGCAAATCAAATGAAATGAATCCGAATCTCGAGATTAGCTGGAGAAGCTCTCGAAATTCAATCATTTTAGTCGTTCAGCTGTTCAGATCAGCTCAAAAGAACAAGACCTGAATCGAACTATGATTACAATGTGGAGCTGAACTCCTTTTATATCCCAAAATATCTTCATTATCACTTCTATGTTTAAATGAGTCTTTATCTCTGTCGAGGGACCTTACAACCAAAAGGGTTTTTAATGGATGAGCTTTATCCATATTAAATTTATCTAATATCTTCTGGATATAGGCAGACTGTGAATAAAAACTCCTTTAGGAAAGTGCTTAAGCTGCTGGCCTAAGCAAAATTTGGTTTTATCCAAATCTTTCATCTCAAACTCCGTCATAATATGATTGCTAGCTTCCTTAATTCTCTCTATGGTTTCAATAAGATTAACATCATCCACATAGACTGAGATGATACAAAATCTTTTCGATGATTTCTTAATGAGAACACAGGGACAATCATCACTATTAATGTATGCCTTCTTGAGGAGGAATTCACTTAGTCGGTTGTACCACATTCTACCTGATTGTTTTAAACCATATAATGATTTAATCAATTTGATGCAATACATGTTGCGATTAATTTTGGATTCGGTAGTTTGAGCCTTTCGGGGACTTTTATATATAAATCCGAATCCAGTGACCCCAAATAGATATGCTGTCACTACATCCATCAACTGCATTTTCAAATTCAAATTTACTGCCAGTGAATTTAGATATTGGAAAGTTATTCCATTCATAACAGGAGAATATGTCTCATCATAATCGATGCCGGGTCGCTGTGTAAACCCTTGTGCTACGAGACTCGCTTTATATCTCACCACTTGGTAATTTTCATTCCTTTTACGGATGAAAACCCATTTGTTTCCAACAGGGAAAACATTAGGAGGTGTTGGTATCACAGGACCAAAAACCTCTCTTTTATTTAGTGAGCTCAATTCTGCTGCAATTGCCTCCTTCCATTTGACCCAATCTATGGGCTTCTGGCACTCGGCCATGAACTTGGGTTCAGAGTCTAGCTGAAGGGTTTTAGATATTTTAGAAGCAAAATAAATGTCAACAACTGTACCATTTTTCTTTTATATAATTCTCCTTAATTAACATAATGGATCGAGATCTCTTCATTTATATCTTCCAACTCCTTGTTATTTCCCAAAACAGAGTTCAAGTGTTCCGATGTCCCAACATTTGTATTTGTGCACATATTTTTGTTGGGATCCTCAAGAGTTACAACTGCTAGTTGTATTACCTTTTCAGATTTAATATCATTTACTCACTTTTGGTAATAAATCTGTAGAGGATTTTTTGTTTCCGTGAGCGCTTTTTAGGAACTGAATCCCTTACAACCGGAGTTCTCCCCCTCTTGTTTACATTAGGAGTAGGAGTGGTTTTTCTAGGCACCTCCACTCTCTCCGGTGCATTAGCTGCAGTTGTGTGCGACTTAGTTATACCCTTATGGTCAGTAAATGCATCTGGCAGATTACTTGCAATATATTGCAAATCTATAATCCTTTGAACTTCCAGTTCATATTCATTAGTACGTGGATCCAAAGATTGAATGCCCACAGCATCCCAATTTATTTCATGGCATTCTTTGTGTTACTTATTATCTCCTTCTAATGCTAGAAAATTATCTTCATCGAATATACAATCAGCGTACGTAGCCGTAAACAGATCCCCTATTAGTGGCTCTATGCATTTTATAATCGACGGAGAATTATACCCCACATAGATCCCCAACTTCCGGTGAGGACCCATTTGTGTACGCTGAGGTGGTGAGATTGGTACATACACAACACATCCAAATTTTCGGAGATGAGAAATACTTGGTTCATTTCCATGTACCATTTGTAATGGGGAAGTTGTATGATACGCAGTTTGTCTGATTTGAATAATGCGGCAGCATGTAAGACCGCATAGCCCCAACAATTGGTTGGTAGCGTACAGTTCTATAAAAGAGGCCTAGCAATGAGCTTAATCCTTTTTTATCATAGATTCAGCTAAACCATTTTATGTGTGGACATATGGTATAGAATGCTCCACATTAATGCCCAGAGCCATGCAATAATTATTAAATGCTTTTGAAGTAAACTCTGCAGCATTATCCAAGCGAACGTTTTTAGTTTTTTCTTCAGAAAAGTTGGCCCTTAATTTGATAATTTGGGCAATTAATCTAGCAAAAGCATGGTTTCTTGTAGACAATAAAACTACATGAGACCAGCTTGTAGATGCATCAATGAGTATCATATGGGGCAATTGCATTTTTGCCCCTACTTTCAAGCCAAATTGTGATTTTACCCTCGTTTTTTTTGACTTTGTGATTCTGCCCTTGTTTTTTCACATTGAAGCTTCCCTTTGCCCCCATTCCATTAACACCACTTAACGGTGTTAACTTTGCTTTAGAAGACACCTTTACCCTTTGTAGATTTGTCATATTTTATTAATGAGTTTATGATTTTATCCCTATTTCGACTCAAACATTTCAACATATTTGAAACTTATTTTCGATAGCATTTTGACTAAATTTTGACCAAATTCAAAAATATTTCGAAAGTATTTTGATAGCAATCATTTTTTTAAGCTCCAACCTTACTAAAGTACTATATGAAGTCTACTATTTGTGCAAGAGATGCATAATTCAAAACCTAATCAAATATTATGAAGAACGCTATTGAATATTTTGATAGCAATATGAAGAATGAAGAATTAAGCTCCAACCTTACTAAAGTACTATATGAAGAATGAAGAGCTTAAAAAAAATGATTGCTATCAAAATATAGTACTTCCCTAATCGAAGGAATGCTATTGAATCAACAATCATGAAGAATGTGGTGCTCTATCAGGTAAATGTGCAAATCTATAAGGGAAAAATGTGTTTTTTTAAAAAGCTAAGTTAACACCGTTAAGTGGTGTTAACGGAATGGGGGCAAACAGATACTCCAGTTTAAGAAAACAAGGGCAAAATCACAAAGCCTAGAAAATGGGGGCAAAATCACAATTAGGTTTCAAAATTAGGGCAAAAACACAATTATCCCATTCGAAATGGCCCTGATGAAGGTTGTATAGGTCCACATATATCACCCTGAATTCTTTCTAAGAAATTCAGTGGTTCATTTTTCACTTTAAGGTATGATGGCCTTAAAATTAATTTCCCTTTTGGCAAGTATTGCACCCAAAATCTTCAGGTTTCACAAAATCAGAACCTTTGACATTATAGCTAACAGAAATTTGTACAATTTTACGCATAATATCCAAACCTTGATGACCAAGACGGTCATGCCAAATCTTGAACTTGTCAAGATTTTTAAATATAGTTTTTAACGCAACATATGGTTTGGGTTTAATATGCGTGTACTACAATCCAGATGAAAAAGAAGGAAGCTTTTCGACCACTTGTTTTTCGCGTCCATGAATTTTAGTTAAGAGCAGAAATTCTTTTCCGCTTTCACTACAAGTCTCCACATGGAAAGCATTGCCGTGAATATCTTTAAAACTTAATAGGGTACGTTCAGATTTAGGATACAAAAGTGCATCCTCAATTATGATTTCAGTACCCATAGGGAGAACAACTATGACTCTTTCAGAACCGATAATAAATGCATCGCTTCCGGCGATGGTCATAATATTTTCTTTTCTTTTGGTAAAAGTTTCAAAATATTTTGTTTCCCTTAATATAGTATTAGTGGTACAGATATCCATGAGACAAAGTTTTTTCTCCATCTGATCTTCGTATAATAGTCTATAACAAACAATAGAGAATATATTAATTCTACAGGAATTAAAATGTAATAAAACATATCTAGTACATAGACAATACATATATTGTTTTACATAAATGGTAGATGCTCTATATGAGCAAAATTCTTATAGGAACGTAAACTATTTTTTACATAGTAGATTGTTTTACAGGAACTTAAACTACTTATTACATAGTAGATAGACTGATACATAAATTTGGTTACATGACACCAAAAAGTGTCACCAAATAAATCTTAAGACTGGAATTCCACAATCATGTCGTTGGTATCCATAATACTATCGGCATTAATAATACCATCCTTCTCATTAAAATTTGGAAGAAGAGTGTTATTCCAGCACTTGTAGTCGTTTCGCGCGTTGTAGCAAAGTGGGCTTCAGGCTTCCCTTCGCGTGGTCTTTTGCCTTTTCCAATGGATTTAAGATATAATTCAACCAAATGCTTAGGAGTGCGACATTTGCAAGACCAATGTCCTTTGGTACCACACCTAAAGCAAATTTGATCTTTGTTGCCCTGATCCTTTTTTATAAAAAGAATCTCTTTTATCCATTCCATTATTTTGGCGTACCTTGTTTTTCTTCCATTTCCCTTCCTTCCTTTTTAAAATGGCCATTACCTTTCCTCCGAGTATTTGCATGTGCTTCAGGCACAGGCATTGAACCGGTCGGATGATTGTTATGATTTTTAATAAGCAACACGTCATGTTTTTCTGCTTGGAGTAGAGATAAATTAACTCAGAGTATTTTTCATAGTTGTGCTAACGAATTGTTGCTGCAGTATCAACATGGAGGGATGGAAAGTACATAGAGTATTGTCAATTTTCTCTGCATCAGTAATCTCTTTATTACAAAATTTCAATTTAGAGATTATCTTATGTAATGCAGAGTTATATTCAGCTACAGATTTGAAATCTTGGAACCGTAAAAGACTCCATTCCTTTTGTGCTTTGGGTAATATAACTGATCGTTGTTAATCATATCTCTCCTTCAGGGAGTTCCATAGCACTAAGGGGTTTTCTTCCATCATATATTCAGATTTTAGGTCAGGATAAATATGATGGCGTAGGTATTGTAGTGCTGCATACTTATAATGTGCCGGAATTGCTGGTGCATTCTCAACAGGAGCTTCTATAGTAGCACTAATGTTACGGGCGGCGAAATTAATCTTAACATTCATTGACCATGTTAGGTAATTACTACTGTCGATGTTAAGTTTGACAAATTCCTTTTTGTTTAAATCAGCCATCTTCTATATTTAAAACATGTATTGTCATTAATTTTCTTCAAGAAAATTAAATAACGTGCCTTCGGGGCATAAAATAGTGTGTCAAAATGACTATGCATAAAGAAATGACTTTCTAGACATTATAATATTGTATATTAAAATCTTCGGGAAATTAATATAACAACCTTAATTAATATAGATCATATATTGTGTTCGGGACAATTTTAATGAACATAAACAATGTTTTAATGTCTTTGTGATATTTTATATAATATATCTTCAGGACATATTATATATTAAATTATATGGTTTTAATATCTACCGGACATTAATATTTTATATGTTAGAACGTATAATATAGCTAAATGCATTTTTTTAGTCCCTAAACGAATGTATGTGTTTATAACAGTGAAAATTATATATGTCAAATATTGCGGTTAAACCAATTTTCAAGGGTCTAAAAGCAATATAAAAAATGCTGAATATAATGGAATTATACTTCAGGGATCCAAATATATATAACACATCACTTTATTAATCACGATTACAATTTTCACATACACATGTTATACCAATTTGTAGTAGCAAAATTACCTAAGTACATACATATACAGCGAGTATAGTTGTAAGAATCCTAGGCCGAGAGGGGGGGGGGGGGGG
>SPJY01015242.1:920432-951803 GCA_005191435.1 Raddia distichophylla | reverse complement strand
TGGTTGACAGAGTTGAAAATCTACTGGGTTATCTCCGATCCTCCGAAGGAGAAGAAGAAACTTGAGGGTGAGGAGAAGACCCGGTAGGAGAATGCCAACCACGCAGTCCTAGCACGATTGTTAGCCGTAGTGTCGAATAGGCTTTTCGACACCTACTCCACCTTCACTGATGCCAAGGAGATGTGGGATGACCTGGAGCTGAAATTTTCAGAAGGGGATAATGGGAATGAGAGCTTTGTGGCCGAGAGTTACCTGAACTACAGGATTGTGGAGAACCGCTCAATTGTGGAAGAGGTCCAGGAGCTTCAGCTCCATGTGAGGGACCTGAACCAGTTTGAGTGTCTCCTGCCTAAAAGTTTTCAGGTGAATGTAGCTCTGGCTAAGCTCCCGCCCTCGTGGCATGACTTCGTGACTGCTCGCCGACACATGAAGGAGCGCCTGACGTTCCCTGAACTTCAGGCAGCTATAAATGTCGAGGAGTGGGCCCATGCTAGTGGAGGCTCAAAGCACTCTACGTCCCCTGTCCAGGCTAATGTGGCTGATGCCAAGAACTCCAAGGTTGGTGGTGGGAAGAAGAAGCCCCAGAACCAGATTGGCGCTAGTGGCAAGAACATGAAGAAGAAGAAAGAGGATCTGGTTTGCTATGTGTGTGGCAACCCCGGGCACATCGCTCGAAGGTGCCGTGACCGCAAGGGCAAAGGACCAGGTCCAGGATAGCAGAATGGCTCTCAGGCCCAGGCGCATGTTGTGGAGGTGGCTCCTAGCTAGCTCCTCCATAGGGTATGTACCTAGAGCCTTTATGGCTGATTCATCACTTGATTGGTAGATTGATACGGGTGCTACGCGTCATATAACTGCTGATAGAGACTCTTTTACTTCATTTCAGGGTCAAGATTCTGGATCCGTCTTGATGGGCAATGGAGCGTCAGCACGTATACGAGGAGTTGGCCAGGTCTGCTTGAAGTTGACTTCGGGCAAGACGCTGGTTCTTCGTGACATGTTGTTCGTGCCCACGATGCGACGGAATTTGATCAGTGGCTCGGCTTTATGTCGTCAGGGTGTCAGATTAGTGTTTGAGTCAAATAAGGTCATCTTGACCAAGTTCGGTGCCTCCATAGGCAAGGGGTACGCGAGAGATGGCATGCTCAGTCTCTCCGTCTTGTGTCAGAACAATCTTTCCATTTTTAATGTGGTTTGTAATAAACATCATGATGTATGGCATTCACGCTTATGTCATTTGAATTTTGAGGCCATTGTGCGTTTAAGCAAGATGAATTTGATTCCAGAGGATAGCTATGAGAAGGGCTCCAAGTGTGAGGTGTGTGTGCAAGCTAAGCAACCTCGAAAGCCGTTTCATACGGTTGAAGGGCGAAACACCTCTCCACTAGAGCTAGTCCACTCCGACTTATGTGAGATGAATGGTATCTTAACTAAGGGGGGCAAATGGTATTTCTTTACTCTCATAGATGATAATAGTAGATATTGTTATATCTATCTATTAAAAACTAAATATGAAGCACTTGAACTAAAGATGAAGCACTAGATTATTTCAAGATCTATAAAGCTAAAGTGAAAAACCAACTAGAAAAGACAAAAGACTATTAAACAATTAAGGTCCGATAGAGGAGGAGAGTACATCTCTAAGGATTTTGCCTATTTCTGTGAAGAATGTGGTATCATTCAAGAAACCACACCTCCCTACTCTCCCCAATCAAATGGGGTAGCTGAGCGAAAGAACTGAACTATATGCGACTTGGTTAATTCCTTGTTACAAAGTTCTGGTATGTCGGTTCGATGGTGGGGGAGGCGGTTTTCACAGTCGATTATGTCCTAAATAGGGTGGCTGCACGCAATCGCGAGGTGACGCCCTATGAAGGATGGAAGGGGAGAAAGCCTAACCTGTCTCATCTTAGGACTTAGGGTTGCCTTGCTAAGGTAAATGTGTTCATGCCTAAGAAAAGAAAATTAGGACAAAAAACTATCGACTATGTCTTCCTAGTCTATGCTTTAAATAGCACGGCCTAAAGATTTCTAGTGGTCAAATCCGAGATGAGCGAAGTCGCTCCAAATGATCTTATGGAGTCTTAGGATGTGACTTTCTTTGAGACTATCTTTTCTATTAGATCGAATGAGATAATCACACTAGATGGCTCTAATAAGCACTACTCTATTCCTCTTGAAGTGACTGAGCCTACTCCTGATTTGGAGTTGAGAAGGAGTAAGAGACAAATGACTGAAAAGTTATTTGGTGATGATTTTGCCATCTATTATGTGGATGATGAACCACGCACCCTCGCTGAGGCTTTTGCATCTCCTTATGCTGAGTATTGGAGGGAGGCAGTCCTTAGCGAGATGGATTCCATCATCGCTAATGGAACGTGGGAAGTCGCTGATTTACCTAGTGGTTGCAAACCGGTGGGATGCAAGTGGGATTTTAAGAAAAAGAGGAGACCTGATGGTATTATTGAAAACTACAAGGCCCACTTAGTGGCTACGGGTTTCACTCAGAGAGAAGGCGAGGATTTTTTTAGTACTTATTCTCCTGTGGCAAGGATACCCACTATTCGTGTGTTTATAGCTAGCTCTTGCAGCCGCGTATAACCTCCTAGTCCATCAAATGAACGTTAAGTCCACTTTTCTTAATGGAGAGCTGGAAGAGGAGATATATATGCAGTAGCTTGATGGATTTGTGGTTAAGGGCCAAGAGAACAAAGTGTGTTTCTTGATTAAGTCCATGTATGGTCTTAAGCAAGCCCTTATGCAGTGGCAAGAGAAATTCGATAAGACACTTGACATCTGTAGGGTTTTGTGTAAACGAGGCCAACAGATGTGTGTATTATCGGTTTCAAGGGGGCCGAGGTGTCACTCTATGTCTTTACGTGGATGACATATTGCTATTTGGGACCGACTTGGATATCATCAACGAAACAAAAGAATAACTTTTGTCAAATTTTGATATGAAGGATCTAGGAGAGGTTGATGTTATTCTTAACATCAAGCTTATAAAGGGTGAGAGTGGGATAACTCTGTCACAATCTCACTATGTGGAGAAGATCCTAATCCGCTTCGGGCATATGGATACTAAACCTGCTTCCATGCCCTATGATCCCAATATGAGACTTTACAAACACACTGGTGAAGGGGTTAATCAACACCAATATTCACAAGTAATTGGATCATTGATGTATCTCTGTAGCGCAACTAGACCCGACATCTCATATGCAGTATGCAGGTTGAGCCGTTACACGGCAAACCTGGGAGATGATCATTGGGTAGCACTACATAGAGTACTTAGGTACCTAAAGGGCACCATGAAACTTGGAATCCATTTACTCTGGCCATCCGACAGTGTTAGAAGGATTCAGTGACTCGGATGAGATGAAGGCTACAAGTGGATATGTGTTCACTTTAGCTGGTGGGGCGGTGTCCTGGAAGTCTGCTAAACAGACTGTCATTACACGCTCAACAATGGAGGCTGAACTAGTTGCCCTAGATTCAGTGGCTATGGAAGCAGAATGGCTCAAGGAGCTTCTTTTTGACCTACCTGTGCTGGAAAAGCCGATACCAGCAGTCTTAGTATATTGTGATAACCAGACTGTTATAGTCAAGGTTAAAAGTAGAAAAGACAATATGATGTCCCTGAGGCATATTAAAAGAAGACTGAAGTCTACTCGGCATGCGAGAGAGAAGAGTGTTATTGTTGTATAATACACTCAGTCTGGTAGTAATCTAGCTAATACTTTTACAAAGTGTTTGTCTAGATCAACTATCGAAGCAACATCTAGAGGAATGGGTTTATACCTTGCTAGCAGTAACCAACAATGGTAACCCATCTTGAAAGAATGGAGACTCCGTGAATCAGACTCTGGGACAACTAAGCTGTGTGGTATTGTCAGCACATCTTTCTTGGTCCCATTCGCTGCAGTGCTATATCTGTATGGCAGGTTGAGGTAAAAACCTCTTAATGGGTTTGGAGCCCTAAGGGCTAGGGAGCTGTCATACAGAGTTCCCGTGAAGAACAAACCTATGTGAGCTGATCGTGTGGTCGTGATCCGTGATTGGTTGGGGTATACTCTTTAGTGAGCTCATGAATAGATACAAGGACATGACCGTAAAGTCCAGCCCTGCTAGAGGTGCAGATTTGCAGCCTAGTATTGTGTGTCTCTACGATGAATGCCCTCAAACCAAGGTCTTGGATCAAGGAGTAGTCCTCCATTGTCTATGTTGGGTTGGATTTTTTTAGATAAACCTTGGTTCAAACCTTTGCGGCATCTTTGTTGAATAACAGTATATTAAACGAGTTTCACGACGATAATATTTTTGTTGATTGAGGCAAATGGGTGGGGATTGTTGGACTTTTTCCTTTGGACCGGTGGGCCTCTGGCCCATTACGGGAGAAGGAAAAAGGGGGGCGGCGGACCTGCACCAGACTGATATGGTGCCATAGCTAGGTTTCCTTGAACCCGAGCTGGTTGGCAGCGGCGGCGGCCGTTGGCTTGCCTCCGACATGCGTGGGAGCGTGAGGGCGTGGAGGAGTGGCCGGTGACTTCGGGGACGCCGTTCCTATCGCCTATATGGGGAACTCCCGTACTCCTCTCTCGCCGTCTGGTCTCTCGGCTTGCTATCCCTCTCGTTTTCCCCTACTTCATCTACTTACTGTGTGCCGTCCCAGCTGCTCTCGCTGGCATGGTTGCCGTGAACCCGTCGCTGCGTCTTCCTACTCCTTGGGCTCTAGTCGTGGTCTTTGGCCGTGGTGGAGTGTCGGCATCGTATCTCCGATACATTTCTCTGGTAGTGCTTCCTAGCACGGCGAATTGTTTTCTGAGCCAATGAACTTCACGCTTTGCCTCATCTTGTTGGTTTGATTCCGACGCATCGTAAGTATTTGCTTCTTCTTTATCTGTACAGTGGTCCAATTCGGGTTCTGGGGAACTGTTCTTTGAACAGGGGTCGAGCTCTGATTAGGATTGTTGTACTTTGCTTTGGGCTTAATCTAATTGCTCGGTGATGATTGCTTGCTCTGAGGTATATACATATAAACTGTTCTAGAACTTTGAGTAAATTTTGCAAGCACTGCCTTTAGATCCTTGTTGTGCAACTCACTGTTATATGCTTGTATCTGTGCTACTGTTTTGAGAGAGATTCATATTAGTGTCTTTCTGTTGATCTTGTAGCCGTGGTACTTGTTATCAAGTTTGGTGCTGGTCTCTTGCCTTTTTTGGGCAGCGTTCGGCAGTCCCTCTACTGGCCGTACTTTGATTATCCTGGGATATTGAGTTGCCAAGTTCTATTGAGTTCTGAAGGCAGTGCTGTTCAACTATTTAATTTTCTTCTAATCCAGTTTATCTCCTGTGATATTTAGCCCTATTAATTGTTGGATAGCTAATTTAATATTAACAACCCGTTAGCACAATCTGAGAGGAATTCATATTAATAAAAACTTGAGCTTTAAGCTGATTTTTATTACTGCTGCCATGATTGTGAATCTACTGCTGTCATGAGTTTATATTCAATTGTGATGTTTGTCAAATTCATGATGTATGTTCTTTTCCAGCCTCATTTGTATTTAATTTCATAGCTGTTTATGATCTGGTTGAAATCTTTGTCCTGCTCATTCTGCATTTGATTCAACAATAAGTACGAAAATGCGCATCTTGTCTCCAGGATAGAGCTTGGCAAAACTTTTCGCTACATTCTCTGTTCTTGCGTTGCGCGCCAAAAATTTCATTCACTAGTGAAATTAATGACACATCCGTGAATTTTTTTCCGAAATTTAAATCCCTAATTCGTGAAGAGATTAGAGCCTGCATCTCAGATTTGTTATAATACATCAGGGTATCATCACACATATGATCTCGAACGATTAATTACTGCATTAAACGTAGCATCTGATGGTTGCCATAATTAACGGCGCGAAAGTACAATATAACAGCTGGTAAAAAAAAAGCGAGCTAAAGCTTCAGGTCGCTTTCTTTTTTTCTTATTCCTGAACACACACTCTCCCTTGGACATGCATGGACCAAGGTTTTTTATTCTAAAGCAAACTACAATACACCTGGCAATATATTAACCAATTAATCATGCCTACTCTTAATTCCCATATGCTGATTCAGCTTCACACAGCAATTAAACTACCGGCTCCACGTAGAGCGACGCTATAGTCTCTCTGACCCCGTGAGAAGAGGTGAAGCCGTCGCCGTGCATGTACATGCTGATCACCGTCCTCGCAAAGTCGACCACCGCCCGTGGCACTGTCGGTGAAATAAAAAAAGTAAAAAAATCAACAAAAATAGAAAAATATTTAAAATGGGTTGATTAGAATTTTAGAAGAATTATGAAATTTTTTCTAGGCAATTTGGATTCCATATGAAATAGATATGAAAAAGAGAAAAATATGAACCTATACGTATATATGGCTGCTGCGCCTGCGTATATATGGCTACACATGCATGGAGGGCAGGTGCCTGCGTGATTTGGCTAGGCGCAAGCGCCTGCCAAATAGCAAAGCCGAAAAAATAAAAGGAAAAGAACAGTTGGAAAAAATGTGCAAAGACAGAGAATTATGACCTTGCTTGACACAATGTCATTGGAGAGCCGTACGAAAAAGTCGAAGGACTCGAAAAGCGGTGGATAGCTCAAGATCCACTCGAATATGTACTCGGTTGACGCAGAGTGACCCATTGCAATAAAGATCGAAGCAGATGCTAGTGTGAAGCCTCCACTGCTCCTCATCGAGACCTCGAGATGTTCCTCCATTGTTTCTGGCGCTGAACCTTCTTCGCGCCATTTCAGCTCATCGCTGTAAGCCTCCACTAACCTCTTTAGCTGAATCAAGTGCCAGACAATTTAAGAATAGATGTTTGATATATTGTTGGTAAAAGTTAACTATAGTTAACGTATATATATAAGACAATTATCTGCAGCTAGGGCATTGTGATTCTTCTTCGGCAGCACTGAATCATAATATGTTTATGTTTTAATTTAGTCTTCTTGGAGCACGCTTTTTTTTTTTTTGAAACAGTTAACTAGTTTGTTGAAACCTAACAGAGTACTTGCCACTTCTTTTAGAAAGAACACACGGTGGCTCTTCTCAGGTCCTAGCTCATCCTCAAACGAATGGAACGTCTTCAACAGATGCATGTAGAGACCCTTAAGGTATTCTGGAAGCAGTTCTGAAGCACTTTCTTCCCACCTGCATTGCTTACCATTAGAAAAATTCAACTAGACTGCAAAATACTTCTAGAAATACGTGACTACTGAATTTTCTTGCTTTTACATTTTCCATCATGGTTACTCCAATATTTAAATAGGATCAATAGTTGTCATTAGATTTTAGGCACAAACACAAGTATTTTCTAGAGCATTTTTAGGTAGAATGGAGGGTGATAATATATTTTAGATCAAACTGTTTATTCATGTGTTTATGCACGTAACTATAATATACACGTAGCATAAAAATTTAATTTAATCTGGACTGGTGATCAAAGAAAATTGAGGGTCCGTATCCATTTTAGTGCACCGTAAAATGACTTTTTTCTCTACATTTTTAAACATTACAGCTTACCATAATAGTACAAGAGATTCTGATACAACTGTTTCCTGCGAATCAGGACTTGTTTACATTTTCTTATGTATCTAATTTTTCCTCACGAGTCCTGAATTTGAGAATTATTGGATTTCTATTGTAATTTACATCTTTGTGCCAGTAATAGTCCTCATCTATCAAAGCAAACCATGCATTGAAACTTCTCAAAACAAAATTCCCAACAAACTCCTCTCCACCTCTGACTACTAAGATTGATTAGCAGGAAAATTAATTTCACATTGTAAATGGCAACATTATGCGGGCCTCTAACAATCAGCTAGCTAGTGGTGTAGTATGCAAGTGCAGTGACCCCTAACTACTATACTCTCTGAATAATTGAAGTAAGCTTTGTAGTTCATGGGCCATGGTGATGGATCAGTTCGTTCTTAATTAAAATGGGGGCATTAAGGTGCGACTTGTCAAACCATGTTTTATAAACAGAATACCCACTGTAAAAATATTTAACAACATGCGAAAACTAAGTTGAATGGAAGGTTTCACTTCCACTCTGCACGAATGATACGAAATGATAGGTGCTAAATTTAAAAAGAAAAAAAAAGAAAACGTGTAAACGATAAGAGATTGCGCCGCGACCTGTCAATTGCTTCAGCAAGTCGCAAACTGTCTCCCGTTGTAGCATATGTGTCGAAGATGTCATCTAGTACGGTCATGAATGCCGTTATCTTTGTAAGTACAATCCGGGAATGAGAATACTGAGGTTCGAAACATGCCCCATTCATCCAAAAATACATCTCCACTATTCTGTCTCTAGAGAAACTCAATTTTGATTCTTCGTGATGCTCCTTCCACCAGCTGCATATATATACATGAGATCTAATCTAACTACACTTTTATGTTTAAAATGAGTTAAAACACCCTACGTTAAGAACTAATTTGAGAAATCTGAATGAACTTACAGTGTCAGCTTGTTTAACTCCTCACAATAAACAAATTGTAGAAGATTGAAATTCAATTTTGCGAGCTCCAATATGAATTCATTTCGTGTAGCCTCCCTTTCATAAATTGGGATGTAATTTCTTATTTCCACTATGCGAGCCCTTCGGAAAAGAGGTGCTTCAAGGGAAAGAGATACGTCATTTGCTAATGGTGGTTCTAGCTGTTCTAGTACACCTTCAAGGCGACTTGTAGCGAAGATTATGGCCTCATCGAGCACTTCCTCTCCATGCTTCCTAAGGTATGCTGCATTATATAAGCTTAAGATGCTACTTGTATTATTGTCAACAAAATTGCCTTCATCATCTTTAAAACTCAGGAATACATCTGCAAAGTTGACCAAGTATATATATCAGCCTTTTACGTTTACAAAACATACATGCCATGCAATCATGGATTAAAGTGTTTATCGCACTCAAGTTTTACAATAATACTACCACTTAATAGAAAAATAATATGCATTTTAAATTTTATTTGCAAAAGTTATTCCTATCTTATGCATATACAATAGATCATTTGCAATTAACTTCTTTATTTATAGTGCAGTTATACTACAAAGCTGAATTATATAACTGTTTTTGACTCTTACATAAATATATATTCCGCTAAGAAATATTTTTGGTTAATTTTTTTGTGAATTATTTATTCTATATTCTACTAGTATTTTTTCAATACGCAATATTCCCAATCACTAATATTAATTTATTTGGATAAAACCCTTTGATGTTTATCTTCGTATCAAATAAATTTTATCTAATGATGCTTTTTAATCACAGTTTTTTTTACTGTAAATATAGATCTCCTCAGCAAATTAATTAACTTTTTATTTGCTATTTGAATTATTGTTGTGATTTCTTTCTGACATATAAATATATTAAGAGTAACATATATTTTATCATTAAACCTGCCATATAAAGAACGTGTAATTGAATCGTGCAAAACAAAATAATTAATTTTCGAAGAATAATTACTAACAACTAGTCTTACCCGATGACACATCATATCCATTATTTCGTAGAAGATAAAATCGTAGTGAAACTAGATGTAAATCTTTATCATCGTAATCAGAGTAGTAAAGAAAGTGCAACAGCTCATTGATCTCATTCTCATAGTAGATATCCAGCCCAAGCCGTTGCAATGTGATCACAAGGTTCAACATCTGTGGCAGTTTATTTGTTCCCCTAATCACCTTTCTAACCCCTTCTCTTAGCACGTCAGCCCGTTCCTTCATGTGCGTGCGCTGCAGAGCAGAAGTAATATTGCATGCCAATTTCAGTCGATCAGTCAGAAATCTAATTCATTTTACTCAGTATATAAATGGCCCTAGGATCCTCTACCATAGTTGCCACCCACGGCAGGTGGGTCTAGGCCCCACCTATGGTGGGTGTGACTGCACGTGTAGTTTCGGCACAAGATAACAAGATACGAGCCGATATTAATGTAAACTGTCAAATTTTTTGATTTGCCACTCTCAACATTTATTCTCGCTAAAATGTCACTCTGACCCACTGTTATGCACACATAGTTCGACGTGTCATACACATAAGTGACACACTTAGCGAACTACACAGCACTGGTTATGCCCTAACTGCACCATGTGATGCATGTCATTTAGTTGTTATATACATACCTGAGGTGTAGTGGGCAGCTGGTAAGTGAGAAAGAAATCACCCCAGAGGCTCGGGTGGAAGGCAGGAGCAGCCATCTTCTTCTCCATGTCGATCGATCCTAATTCGTTCGCTTGATTTGCTGATGGGCTAGGTCTTGGATTTGGATGTGTACGTACGTAGATATGTAATATAATGTCTACTCTGGAGTCTGGACGACGATCGATGCTCGCCGAGCCTGCTCTGTGGCTCAGTTATTTATAGACGAATGGAGAGCGGATTTGGATTAGGGATCATGTGATCAGGGGGATCCATAGCAACAGGTAGCATCTATCGATCGGAGTTAGGCATGCACGTGCCGGCGCCGGCGTTTGCATTCCTGTGCTCTGACCATGGGCGGCGAAGAACTATCTAGAGTCTAGAGTGAACTCTAGACGCGCGTTTTTGGCGACGTCCTGGGTATAGAACGATCGATCGATCCATGCATGGAAAATCTCTAGACGGACGTCTCTGGCACAGCCTGCCGCCCTTGAATGGTTCGATCGGATATATTCGATTCACTCATGTTACGTAGCTACAGGTTATCAAACGGACAATTGGGATCTATATATATTCTTTACGATGGCATATACATCTTCAAAACATAACATGCATGCGACATATATATTTTGGCTCATTTTTTCCGGTGGCTTATATATTGCAGCTGTAACACTACTAGTTGTTCATTCTGCACATGATCGTTCATTTTGTTCCACTAAGTTGTTGTATTTTTATTGTTACATTTGAAAAAGATAGATAAAATGATACAATGACAGACGTAAATAAGAATTAATGTCACGTTTGGAAGAGCCCTCTACAATGACAGAAAATATGCTATCCACTCTGTGCTTATTATTTATACTATTGTAATAGCATAACAGGAAGCTGATAAACATTGTATTACAAATAGTTTCATTAATAAGAGCATGTTCGGAGTGTCTAAACAAAATGATTAAACTGTGTGAGTTGAAGCGAGCTGAATATATTGGACTGGTTTCTCAAAAGCTAATTCAATTCGTTTATGTTCTTATTAAGAACTTTTTGAGATGGTTTCATGATATAGAAAATATTTGGACTAAAGTATTAAAAATTAGTTTTTTAGCCAAATAAGTAACTACCAACTAAAACATGCTGTAAAAATTATATGTTTCTTCACGTATATGTACTGTATCGTACAGACCAAAAATTATTCCATTGTGTAAAAAAAGTTTGTACATGTTTAATTTCTCTTTCTCCATTATCTTTCATCCAGACGTTACCTTAAAGTAAATTGCTTCACGTTACGTTGTAGAAAATTATTTCAAGCAGACGACGAAGTGTTCGAGTGTAATCCAATTACGAAGTGTTACCGTTTTAGCCTATATATACTCGAAGCTCCACAAAAAACAAGTGGCTGTAGAAAAAAAGAGAGAGAGAAAATGACCTGACCACATCTCTTTCCTAGGAAAAGCAATTAGAGGTTGAAGCGCCAAGCCGACGGGTGACACAGCCGGGGCCGGCCAGGTGCATGTATGATGTCCTCTTTGTTCGTGGTTCACTTGGATTTTATTTTGTTAAGCTAAAATTTAAAAGTCTTTTAAAAAATACTCCCTCCGTTTTTTTGTTTTACACCTTTGGCTTTTTGGCATGTGTTTGACCAGTCGTTTTATTAAAAAAATTTAGTGCAAATATATATATAAAATAAGTCATACAAATCACAACAAAATGAATGATATTTATAAAAAAATTGAATAAGACGAATGGTAAAAGAAGTGTTCAAAAGTCAAAAACGTAAAACAAAAAAACTGAGAAGTATGTAAGTAAAATCTTTATTTTTAAAAAAATCTTTAAGTAAAATTTTATGTAGCTCTAAAATTATTATAAAATGTTACACCCCTTGTTCCGTAAAAATGATAAGTTTTAGTCGAACGGAATAAAAGCGAACTCAATCGAAACCAACAAGGGCATAAGGCCCACGTGCAGGCAAATTATGAGAGCACACAGGTCAGAATCCAGCAGGCGCAAGGGTATACAGTTACATGGAGTTCTTCTTCTTTTTTTTTGCATGTGATCGAGCAAAAAAGCATGCATTTATGATTTATGTAATTTGTTTTTCCAGGGCTGCGTCGTCGTTCTTTGGAGACTGCAGGGTGAACCCAAACCCAGAGACGGCCGTCAAGACGTTTTCGCCGTTTCGTCAAAGCCACGCCCAGGAAAACACGTGCTGAAACTGCATGCGCGCGTGGATGATAGATTGGTAGGACCGTAGGAGGGATCGGCTACAGCTAGGACAGGGTTAAAAAACCGGCTAATTAAAATTAAACCGAGTTCTGTATGCTTCTGTGTATATATATCACCAAAGCCCGATTCGCGCTGAGAATATTAATCCGGGCTGGCTTAGTAGCATGCCATTGGTTGTAAGACTTTTTGGCAGTCACTTTTCTAATACAAGTAGTGCCAACCGGTGGCTAATCGGAGGTCATCGTTGGCAATAAATTTGTTACGGGACTATGCGCAAGAATCAAGCCTGTGAAGTTGTATGTGTGTGTGTGAGTATTAGAGGTTCAGAGTTTGTTAGCGTGTAGATAAGAGAGGATTGTTCCAAGCTGTTGTAACAAACTTTGTTTGAGCTTATCCAGCGCATAGCTGACTATATAATGCATATACTGCGCACCTGTTGGTGTGTGCAGTTCTGCCCCAACTATCTTCCTTTTTACATGGTATCAGAGCCCTCTTTTCTCATCTAGCGATGAACTCCGCTGGTGATGGCTCATCCAACAGCACTGGTTCATCCAGTGGCACTGCAGCTGCTTCCATGCCCAGCTTTGGGCAACTCATCAATGTGAAGCTTGCTCGCAACAACTACATGCTATGGAAGGCACAAATCCTGTCATATCTCCGTGGCCAAGATCTTCTGGGCTACGTTGATGGCAGCATAGTCAAGCCTGAGAAGACGGTCTCCGTCGATGAGAACGGGACCAAGATCGAGAAGGCCAACCCAGCGTATCGGACCTGGGTTCAACAGGACCAGATGGTGCTGAGCACCCTCTTGTCCTCCCTCTCACCAGAAGTAATGGCGCGAGTTGCTCTTCTGACGACGGCAACTGAGGTTTGGAGTACCCTGGCACGCATGTTTGCGTCTCAGTCCCGGGCACGCACGATCCAACTTCGCCGACAACTTGCGACAGCCCGCAAGGGCAACCTTTCCATGGCGGACTACTTCGACAAGGTCAAGGGGTTCGCAGATGCACTTGCGGCTGGAGACAATCCTCTCTTATCTACACGCTAACAAACTCTGAACCTCTAATACTCACACACACACATACAACTTCACAAAGCCAAATGGTAACACAAGACAGAGATTTATACATGTTCGGGCCCTCAACACGGAGGCAATACCCTAGTCCCGTGCTCTAGGATTATGTTTATGCGGGAAATCGCCGAAGATGGAGATGTTTATGCTGATGCAGCTATCCGATGTGGGATGTGTGTTATGATCATATGTTCTATGCCCTTTACCCCTCCCTTTATATAGTGCAGGGGAGATGGGGTTACATGATTCTATCTAGTACATGATACCAAATTCGGTTATACCGATGCATGATATGCTAGTATGAATCTCCTAATTACATGGAGCTCGACTCTATCCTCAGGAAAATCCTTGGTGATCAAGTCTTGCGTAACCCGAGTGATGTCTATCCCGATCCAGCCGGCTTGAGTTGCCCCCTATCTGCCTCCTTATGGGCCTTCTAGAGGATACCCGGGGCCCATGTAGTCTATAATAGTCCTCGAGTGCTTTACGATCGAATCAGATATCCGGCCAACTGGTCTCGTCAATATCTCCTGTAATCTGAAAAGAGATTGTAAAGAACTCAAGAAATCTTAAGTCCTTGGTGTTGAAAGCAACGCCTGGCTCGGTAATATCGACAATCCAGCGTCTGGACCTTTTTGGCACGTCACCTCAACGGACGAATTCGGCTACTTGACACCCACTCTTGCATTGCGAAAGCAGTAACCGACTCATCATGGAGCGTGCCTTAAGTCACGCAACCATAGCTTTCGTCTTGCGGGATGATATGAGTAATGCGTTTTAAGTATGTAAGGCGTCAGACGTCTGGCCTTGTCTTGCAAGAACCAACACTCGGCCCGGCATGGGGCACGTCTTTCAGCCGAGTGATACCTGTCCCAACAGGAGAAGGGATCACCTGTCGGCCTATCTAAAGGCGTACCGATTGGATACAGTTTAGCGAGGTATTTGTATCCGGATAGCGGTATACAACTAACGACCTTTTTTAAAAAGGTATATCTTCAAAACAGTACCCAAATTTCACCAAGACCCAAACTTGAACATGCAAAGTCGGCTAGTGATCCAACATGGGTATGCCGTGAAATATTTTTCAATGTGACGCTTCCGGTAATTTGCCCTCAAGGGTGTACCGAGGCAGAATTAAGCTCGATGTTAACTTGTCACCACCGTTAGCGGTGCGCTGTTAAGAAAGCCTGTTATGGGGTTGCCCTTTGCTTACTTGGCCCAAGCCCATTTTAGGGAAGGCGAAGAGTTTTCGCGCCCTTCTCAAGCAGCCGAAGCGTCGCGCGCTTCTGCCAGGAAGCGCAACCGCATCCACTTCTGTCCCATCGCCATGATGGTTTTACTGTGTTCAGAACGGATAGCAAGACGCGTCTCTTGAACTTCTTCATGTATATAAAAAGAAATCCCAAATGCAGCTCATTATGCCTCATTTAGCCTTCAAGTCTTTTTTTCCCTCTTTTCTTCTACGAGCTTCTCCCTCCTTTCTCCAAGGCGCAATGGCAGGCCGCCGCCGCCGTTCAGGCTGCCATGGATGCCCTCTGGAGGCAGTTCCACGAGGCCACCGTGGAGATTCGTGACGAAGAATCCATCAGGGTTCTGATTCGCGGATTCTTGTAGCTATATCAGGTGCGCGTCCAACTCAGGGACGCACTGATTGCCGCTCTTCTAGCAGGCGGATGGTTCTGAGGTGCCATCGACAAGCGCCTCACCCCCCTCGCCAGGAGAGTTGGTTTCTTTTTTTTTCCTTTTGCTTCTCCACGAGCCAGCAACGAGCCCTAGCTCATTGTGTTCCGCCGCGGAATATATGTAATCCGGCTTAAGAACCATTATGAAAAGACCTTTTGGAAGTACCATGAAATCCTTTTGTCTCAATCTTCTCATTGTCTTGATCAATTACCGAATTTCCGACTGGTATTATCTTCATCCGAGTAGTTAGAACCACACATTTTCCGAGCGGACACCCAACGCCCTATCGAACCACTCGGGAAACACCACTCGGCAATTTGAGTAGTTAACTGAGCTCCTCAAAGAGGCCGCATTCCAACGTCAAATAAAGACCAGCCTGAAATGCGCTTTGTGGCCCTTTTATATTTAGGAGCAGGGAAACCAAATCACTTTACCCCGCCCATTTCTCGCGCCAACGGTTTCATCCGCTCCAGCGAACTCTGCCGCTAGGGTTTTCCTTCTTTGCATCCTCCGCCACCACCGTCTCTGATCGGCAATGGCTCCTCCGTCTCCTGCCGCCCTAAAAACGACTAAGAGCGCAAAAGAGTGGATGTAGTCCTTCAGAGGAGCTGATCTCTTGGCGCGCCGCCTCCGGTGAGTCCAATCCCACCCCCAGTCTGACGAGGTGGTGGTCTTCGAGTCCTTCCTTCACGGCTTCGGCCTTCCCTGCTCTTCCTTCTTCAGGAGGTTATTGCATTTCTATGTGATCGAATTAACTCATCTCAACCCCAATCAAACCTTTCCGAAACAAAGCTTCTCCTAGAACCATAGGCGGCGCCGGATTTCAGTTGCGGGAAGGGGCTAAAAAATTCTATTTTGATCTTCCCATGAGAACTTCCAACAAGGGCTAGCATTCTGAATGGTTTTATTGCACCAATCTCCCCCCAATCCTTCCTCTGTTTTCAGGGGAATGTCCCACGGTCCGTGCATCCTGGTCCTCCCCCCTCGCTGAGAGCGAAGAAAGCCAAGTCAGGGAACTACTCCCCCTTCTCGGTAGACTGAAATCCATGGGCTAACCAGCATTAGCGTAGTGCTAAACTACAACGTCCGCCGTGTCCAGCCCATAAAACAAAGGGTGCATCTCGGATTTGAATTTTCAGGACTCCAAAACGTCACTCGGGAAAGTGAGGAAGAACTCCCCCATAAAGCTCTGATCAGCCGAGTGGCCGAACACTTCACCCAAGCTCATTCATAGAAAACGAGAATTGTCTGAGCGCATACTGTCTATCGAATCCTCCTCCAGCGGTAAGCAGAGAACTCCCTTCGACTTTAGCTGTTATTTAGGAAATCACGTCATAATTGATCTAGTCTAATCCTTGTGTAGGGACGCGCCGCATTCTTCTCCACATATCTTGTTCCCGAGGCTCCCAGTCATAAGGAGGCACCGCTCAATCGTCCTGCAGAGGACTCGGCTGATGCTTTTCCAGCCAAGAAAGGCAAGGGAGTCATCCTAAAGGACTCGAAGGAGGATGAAGATGAATATGAAGATGATGTCCTGCTCCTGCGCTGTCGTCGCCAAGTTCCGAAGCCTAGCCTTGCTCCCTCTGGGCACTCTCCAAGCCCTCTGTCTCCCCCGACCGTCGGCCCAGAGGCCACATCAAAGGCTAGAATACCTTCTGGCTCCGCCCTGAGTGGTCAAGCCGCCCAGGTAGGAGCCAAGTTTATTCCATCGGAAAGGTTTCCCCTCGCAACTTCATCTCTCATTGTTTATAAGAAGGTCATAGTCTCTGAATCTTCAACTGTTCGTAGAAAACCTGTCTTGGGCACCTCGCGGGGCAAGAGCAGTACCAAGATGCCAACACCTGCCCCCTCACGAGCCGACTTTGAAGCAGAGCCTACTCCAGACGAGGGTCCAGCTCAGCATGCAACGCCTCAACCTACTGCTCTGCCGTCCCCTGCCACTCACCGATCCTCATCGGCTAAGGGAAACATCCCAGCCCCGGCCCCAAAGAGCTCGAAGCCAGAAATCGAGGAGATCCCTCGCCCTGCCGCCAGCCCAATCCTCCTCCATTCCAAGTGAAGTGGAGGCTGAGGAGTGGGAAATGCTACAGAACGTAGCAAAATTCAGCGTCAACATGCTTTAGGTAGACTCCCTTCATGTCTTGAATTCTTATCCCGAGCAAAGAATGCGCCTAATTCTTCCTCTTGTCCCCACGCAGCACATGAGCAAAAGGGCAACACAACGCGCTGTACGCGCTAAGTCGCAATTCCGTGGTGAGATCTAGGAGCTTCGAAGAGAGAATACCGAACTTCGGCTCCGCCACGTGGAAGAGTGTCGGTGTCTGGGAAACGCGCCTACTGAGGGCAGTGGGTCCATGGACCAGCTGACAAAATTGTAGATGGAATGAGGCCCAACGACAGGGGGGGGGGGGGGGGGGGGGGGGGGGGGGGGGGGGGGGGGGGGGGGGGGGCGCAACACTCCTAGTTATGACCGAAGGAGGCACGGTTGTCTTGGTCAAGCCTGGGGATGGCCCCGGCGGGCTAGACGTCTCCCTTGGTACGACCAAGGATGGCCTTCTGGGCTCTTTCTACGCATGGCAGGCCGGTTATGAATCACGAACAAAGAGGCTAACACCATCGAAGGTAAGGTCCCCCGAGTGATGCCAAGATCAATATTATTGTAAAACACTTCTTCATGATCAATTCTGCATGCCTTTGTATGAAGCTTTGAAGGAAAGTCAACAAGTGATGGAAGCGAGGCAGAAGGCCATGGAGAGAGAAGTTTTCTTGGCTAGCAACCAAGCCGAGAAATCGGCTAAAGAGCTGGAGGGTAACTCTCTAACTCTGGCACTCCCTGACTCAATCCCACTAAAGCCTGATTACCTTGTGATGTCTGACAGATTTTGCAGCTTATCAACATAAAATCAAGGCCCAATTTCAAGTCTTTGACGAGAAGGTGAATTCCGCCGTAGAGCTACACAATCGTACCTTGAGAGCGGCGGCTCCTGTGCTCCAATATATTTATTCTGAAGAAAAGCTGTCGTCTGATGCCGACATTCTAATGACACGACTTGGAGATGCTCCCGCACAACTCAATGTCTTCGCGAAGGAAGTGGCAATAACTTGGGCAAACTAAGCTCTGACTATTATGAAGTCGAATAATCTGACATAGACCTTCAAGTCGTGCGAGAAGGCTTCGCCTGCTCCGAAGAAGAAGCCTCAACTGTTATGGATGAAGTCCGAGAAATCTCCGCCATGTTGACAGAAAACCTAAACATGTAAATGACTTCATCTCCGTGTGTTTTAATTGATCCTCGATACTACTGATCTCTTTTATCCAAGCACTTGTTTTATCCGCTTTTTCGTGTAACGCTTTTGCCAACTGGTCCAGCCCCCGAGTGCTAGGAATAAGCGTTTGGCTTTTCCCCATGCACATGCCGAGTGACTAAACGTTGTCTATGACAAATATGAGCGCCACTACTCAGGAATTTCATAATAGTCGAATTCGACCATCACATGTAAAGAGCAAATAATTTTATTAATAAAATTGGGTGTGGTGATTCCACACGCTATTTAGTGTTGCCCTCGACTTACTACTTAGTCGAGTACAGCTGAGTAGCAAGTCAAACGAGCAAATAATTTATAAAACTTAAATACAGGACTCAGGAATAAAAGCGACTTAGCTGCTCGATGTTCTAGGTGTTGGGCACATCCGATCCGTCTTCAAGCTTCAGCCGATAAGCCCCCGGGCGAGTCACTTCGTCAATCACATAGGGGTCTTCCCAGAGTGGGGAGAGTTTATGCTTGTGCTTCTGATTCCTTCGGAGCACCAGATCTCCCTTAGGGAACGCACGGCCCCGTATGTTGCGTTGATGATAGTGACGCAGATCGTGTTGGTATTTGGCCGATTGGATCATTGCTGCTTCCTGGCTTCCTCAAGCTGATTGAGGTTTTCTAGCCTTCCTTCATCCGACTGATTGTCGTTGTAACCGCCTACCCGTGGGGACTGGAACTTCAATTCAGTTGGGAGGACCGCTTCTGAGCCGTAAACCAGGAAAAGGGGGGTCTGCTCGATCGCTCGACTTGGGGTTGTTCTGAGCCCCTAGAGGACTGAAGGCAACTCCTTAATCCAGCGCGTGGCATACGGCTTTAGACGATCGAAAATCCTCGCTTTAAATCCTTTTAGGATTAATCCATTGGCTTGTTCAACCTGCCCGTTGCTCCTTGGGTGGGCCACAGAGGCGTAGCAGATCTTGATGCGTAGCTCCTCGCCCCAATTTTGGAATCGCTGCTCTTGAATTGAACGCCGTTGTCAGTGATGATGTGATTAGGCACGCCAAAATATACAACGATGTCCCGGATGAACTCGCGCGCTTTGGCTGCCGTGATATCAGCAACCGACTTAGCTTCAATTCGCTTTGTGAATTTGTCGATGGCGATGAAGAGATTAGTAAATCCGCGTTGTGCTCGCTAGAGAGGCCCTATCATGTCTAGATTCCAAACAGTGAAAGGCCAAGAGATTGGAGTTGTTTGTAGGTCTTGGACCGGCATATGAATCTGCCGTGAGAAGAATTGACACCCGTCGCATCTGTGTACTATATCTTTCGCATATATGATAGCAGTCGGCCAGAAAAATGCCTGTCGATAGGCATTACCACCAAGGTGCTTGCCGCCACATGCTGCTCGCATTCTCCCGAGTGGATATCATGCAGTAGATCTCTGCCTTCTTGCTCGGATACGAAACGCCTTAGTAGCCCGGAACTGCTCTTTCGAAAAAGCTCGTTCCCGACTACCTTGTAATTTTTGCTTCGACATGTAATGCACTCGTCCAGGCTGTAATCATCTGGTAACTCGTCGTGAAGGAGATAGTCCAGATACGGCTGCGTTCATCCAGGGTTGATTGATAATACCTCTGCCTCGGATTCTGTTGCTGTTCTTGCTGTTCCTCCTGTGCGGATGGTAACTTGATAGAAGGCTTGCGCAACTCTTCGACGAAAACTCCAGTCGGAACCTGCGCCCGACTAGATCCTATCCATGCTAGCTCGTCTGCCGCTTCGTTGTCTCGGCGGAGCATGTGTGTTAGCTCCAGTCCATCATATTTTTCCTCTAGATTTCTAACTTCTTGGCACTCTTTCTGCACTTGATTGACCACGGGCGTAGCCCGTGGATGAGTGCCTCGTACTTGGCTGCATTGTTGCTAACCAAAAATAAAATTTGGAGGACGTACCATAGCTTCTTGCCAGTCGAAGATGTGAGCAAAATCCTAGCCTCGTGCCGCTGAGCATGAGGGAACCGTCAAAGTACATTGTCCAATACTCGAGATTCTCCTTTGCTACTGGGGTCCAGGCCTCTGTTCATTCCACGATGAAATCGGCGAGTGCTTGAGATTTAATAGCTAGCCGAGGCTTGAACTTTATTTCAAATGCTCCAAGCTCGACTGCCCACTTTGCGATTCTCCCGGTGGCTTCCCAATTATGAAGTATGTCTTCAAGCGGGAACGAATACCTAAATTTTATGTTCTTGAAAATAATGCTTAAGTTTCCGTGACGTGATGAGCATGACATACAAAAACTTTTGAACATGAGGGTACCTTGTTTTGAAATCACCCAATACCTCGTTGATGACGTAGACTGGGCGCTGTACCCTCCGAAGGGAGCCGTGCTCATCTCTCTTCACGACCAACGCGCTGCTGACTACATGAGTCGTGGCGCCGACGTAGAGTAGGAGGGGCTCCTGGGGCATGGGCGGAACCAACATCGGTGGCTAGTAAGGAATCTTTTAATGTCCTCGAAGGCTTCTTATGCTTCCATCGTCCACTGAAAGCCATCTTATCAACGAAGGAGCTTAAAAAAGGGCATGCCGTGTTCTCTGAGTGGGAAACGAATCGACTGAGTGCTACGAAGCATCTAGTGAGCTTCTGCACATCCTTCTGACTAGTCGGGGCTTCATCTTCATGATGGCACTGACCTTTTTTGGGTTGGTTTCGATCCCCCGATGAGATATGATAAATCCGAGTAATTTACCAGATGGAACTCCGAAAACGCACTTCTCGGGATTGAATTTCATCCGATATGCCCTTAGACACTCTAATGTTTCGGCCAGATCTGTTATGAGATCTGGTTTCGTTCGTGTCTTCACGACGACGTTGTCGACGTAGGCTTCCACGTTGCGGCCGAGCTGAGTGTGAAAACACCGCTGTATAGTGTGCTGATACGTTACGCCAACGTTTTTCAGCCCGAGCGGCATTGTGATATAGCATAAAGTGCCAAAAGACGTAATAAACGATGTCTTGATGCAGTCTTCCTCCTTCAGTCTGATCTGATGATAACCTGAATAAGCATCCAGAAAGCTTAAGAGCTCGCACCTAGCGGTGAAATCCACCACTTGATCGATGTGGGGAAGCCTAAAAGGATTCTTGGTGCAAACTTTGTTGAGGTCGGTGTAGTCGATGTACATACGCCATGTCTTGTTCTTCTTCTGTACCAAGACCGGATTCGTCAACCACTCGGGGTGGTATACCTCTTTGATGAACCGTGCTGCCAACAATTTGGTAATTTCTTCCCGGATTGCGTCCTTTCGATCTGGAGCAAATCTTCGTAGACGTTGCTTGATCGGCTTCGTCTTATCGTCAACGTGCAAAGAATGCTCGATCACCTCCCTCGGAACACCGGGCATGTCCGAAGGTTTCCAAGCGAACACATCCTGAAAGGATCGTTAAGCCGCCTAGAGGGGGGTGAATAGGCGAATGAATCGAAATTGTGGAATTAATAAACTTGAGCAGTAACCAGTCGGTCGGATGTTCCGATGCAGCGTCGGATGTTCCGACGTGGTACAGTACGCCCTCCGTCGGATGTTCTGATCCTGGGTCGGATGTTCCGATCCGGGGTGTTCTGGAATTGATCGAAAACCTGTAGAAAAACTGATTTCTCGCAAAACCAAGGTTAGATCTATTCAAGAATACTGTGGAGTCGGTGTGACGGGAGCTTTCGGTGTGTGGAGGTTTGCCGTCGCCCTTGTACAAGACTGCTTCTCTACGTGCATAGGTGAGCTTTCTAGTGCACTCGAGAGTTAGGGACGAAAGGGTCCCGGGTCAACGTGCACATGTGTTGTGCACAGAGTCATTGAGGCCCATGTGTGGAGCTCTGGCTTGACCTTGCTCAACGGTGAGTAGGCGGGCATGTGTTGCGCGCCGAACATCGTCAAACATATCGCCGTGTCCCCTATTTACTATTCTAGCACCTTTGGAGAATTGCTTGTGTTCCGTGTGCCATCGAGCCATGAGGAGAAGAAGTGGAGTTGGGAATCCGCTGCCTTGCTAGTTTCCTCTCGTGCTCGTACTTACTAGAATTATGTAGGCCTCTCGCTTCCGCTCCGCTAGTCCAATTAGTGTCCCGTTGCGCTTAACTCTGAACTTGCCTAACACAAGGTGTCAATTGGCATGCATTGGTTTTAGAGTATAAAAGAGTTAAAATTTTGTTAAGCCGCCGATTCACCCCCCTCTCGGCCTAGATTCCTTACAGTGGGTCCAACCGACATCATACTGCCGTGAGCTTCCAGCCTCGTGATGGTGCGTACCCCAACCTCCGTATTCATGGGGAGAATAGGCGGATGGGTTTCATTGATCCTATCCTGTACTATAGTCAAAATTGTGAGGGGTCGCAGCTGCTCCCATCCACGTGTCGTGGTGAGGCTCACTATGCTCAGGCTGATTCTGTTGCTGGCATGCGCAGCTGCGTGTCACTGGGCCAGAGATGCTATGCCTATGGGGTTCCGACGTTGCAAAGTTGATGGTCAGAGTCTGGGCTCTGTAAATCCCAAGCCTTGGATTAGGCAAGCGGATTTCAGTAGTGGTGCCCGAAAATCTCATGAAATAATTATCTGACTCATCTACTCTAAGAATGTGGCCTTGTAAGAAGTGGTCCCTTCCTATCAATTGGAATTGTGATTCTATGATGGTCAATTGTCCACATTCCAATAGTCCCATATTCTCCGCAATGTGGGTAATTAGGGACGTGCAGTCGATATCCCCTTTCTGGATAATCATCTCTAACCAGTGTGCTACCATGTTTGCGGTCGGCTTGACAGGCTTTTTGTTGACTATGGCAAACAGGTATTGCAGCTCGTCAAGGCGCACAGTGCGCATATCTAGCCTAGAGTTGATGACCATTGCCAGCCACCTATGCATGAACCTAAGTGTGGGGTTGTGAATGCCATTCATGCGGGGCTTGTTAACATTGCTATATCCCTTGCCAGAGATGGACTCCCAAAATTCATCGCGATGAAAACCCGCTAACCTATCCGGAGTGACTCTACACAACATGGAAAAGCCTAGATGTCTAGTTAGGTCTTTTAATGAGCATTCAAATTCTTCATTAAAGAACGTAAAATAGTATCTATTCCCTCCATTCAAAATGCGTAAAGTATTAAGGAATTAAAGGGTTAATAAGCGCGAACCTTTCTCAACGATGGGCGCGAAGTACTCCCATCCGACAGCGTGGAAGGCTTCATGGAACTCATCAAGGAGGCCGATTTTTATCAGCAACGTCGGATCATAAGTCTGCATATGCTGAAAATTTCGGCGTCTCAGGGCAGCAAAGACTTGCCTTTCACGGTCGGTCTGGAGCACAATTTGCTCCTCTGACACGAGAACTCTGATTCTGGTGGCTGGGCCAGCCCCGGAAGTTGTCGGAGCCTCACGATATTCGTCGTGGTGTACCGAAAATCAAGAGTCCACGGACATCGTGTCCCCCGAATGGCTATCCACAATCTCGGTAGGAGTGTGCGTCCGATCTGAGCTGGATGAGCTGAAGCGCTTGTGCACATCTTTCGCTCCCTTCGTGAAGGTGCGGCCAATCTTGCCTTACCAAGATGACATGTTTCCTGCAAAAGCTTAGGCCGTGCAGATACCCGAAGGATATATGAAAATATTTACAGGTTAGCTGTCCAAAGTTAGTCGTCCAAAAATTAGTAGTCCTTGTGGGACGTGCTAATTTGCCTCCACAAAAATTATTTTTATTTTTGTTCAATTTTTAGCAGCAGTATGCGTGCAGAAGCAAGCAAATATGCAGTGCAGAGGGAGAGCTGCAGGCGAGATCATGCAATCACCGCAGGAATGCGATCTCAACCTGCCGCATGCCTCCCTATTTATAGTGTTTTCTAATGCATGATTAGTGATAAACATGAGGTTAAATGCATGATTAAGGAGAGACAAATTACCATACCTATTACCTAGGTGCCTAGGGTGGTTGGTGTAGTGGAAAATGAGTGGATGAGATTGATGAAAAAACCCACCCACTTGGGTGGTGGGTGGCTGAAAGGGGTGGGTCGGCCGGCCTAGGTGGGGCCGGCCGGCCCCACTTTTTCACCACTTCATTTTTTTCTTATTTTTATATTTTTATATGCAGGGTAAATGTCAGATAAAAATTAAATATGCTGTGGAAAAATGCACAAAATAAATATGAATGCAAGATAAACTTCCGGCTTACCTCCCGGTGATGACTCGAATTGTCGACGAGTCGGACCGTCTCCAACCTTCAATTTTCTTGAATTTTCCCCGCAGCCAGTGTTGCTGCGGCCGGTCGGATTTCTTTCTTTCGCCACTCTTGTTTGATCTGAGATTTTTGAGTGGCGTTGATCTTCCCTTGCGGCTCCGATTTTTCGACCGCATGTTTCTTTCGACGGGGCTTGGATTTCCCCTTGTTCTCCTTCCAATATGGGTGGCGCAACGGCTCGTCCAACAATTGGAGAGTTCTCCTCATTGTGGCAATAAGGCTATCCACCTGAGGTTTTGGTATAGCCCTTGTTCCCTCCTACAAAGATTTAGGATTTTTACCATAAATGTCTGTACCTGTGAGCAATGATCAGCTCTTGGCCTGAAGTTGAATGTTTAATCTCGGCCATTGATGTTGAGATGAATCTCTCGTACACCAACATCTATCGTCGCATTCGCCGTGCTCAAGAATGGCCTCCCAAGGATGAGGAGCGCCTTGGTGTCTACTTCCATGTCAACCACCACAAAGTCCACGGGTACCAGGAAATTTCGAATTTTCACCGGTATGTCCTCCGCGACTCCAATTGGGTGGCGAATCGATTGATCCGCCAGCTGCAAGGTGATGCCAGTAGACGACAAGGTAGAATGATTCAACTTTTCATAGATTACCTTGGGCATGATGCTGACGCTTGCTCCGAGGTCGCACAGAGCACGCTCGAAGTGTTGTGCACCAATGGAGCATGAGGTGGGGTAGCCAGGATCCTTCTTCTTTGGTTCGAGCGCGTATCCAGCGTGAGACTTAGGCGCGTATCGAGCGCGAGGTTAGAGACAGAGCTCTTCGGTTCGAGAGCGTATCTAGCGCGAGACTTAGGAGCGTATCAAGCGCGAGTTAGAGCCGGAGCTCTTCGGTTCGAACGCATATCCAGCGCCAGACTTAGGCACGTATCTTGCACGAGTTAGAGCCGGAGCTCTTCGGTTCGAGCGTGAGACTTAGGCGCGTATCGAGCACGCGTTAGAGCCGGAGCTCTTCGATTCAAGCGCGTATCCAGCGTTCGATTCAAGCGCGTATCCAGCGTGAGACTTAGGCCTGTATCGAGCACAAGTTAGAGCCAGAGCTCTTCGGTTTGAGCGCGTATACAACGCGAGACTTAGGCTTGTATCGAGTGTGAGGTTAGAGCCGGAGCTTTTTAGTTCTAGCTCATATCTAGCGCGAGACTTAGGCGCGTATCGAGCACGAGGTTAGAGCCGGAGCTCTTCGGTTCGAGCGCATATCCATCGCGAGACTTAGGCGTGTATCAAGCGCTAGTTGGAGCGGGAGCACTTCGGTTAGAGCGCGTATCTAGTGCGGCACTTAGGAGCGTATCGACGGCGCATTAGAGCTGGAGCACTTCGGTTCGAGCGCGTATCCAGTGCGAGACTTAGGTGCATATCGAGCGCGCGTTAGAGCTGGAGCTCTACGGTTTGAGCGCGTATCGAGCGCGAGACTTAGGCGCGTATCGAGCACGAGTTAGAGGCGGAGCACTTCGG
Source organism: Raddia distichophylla (assembly GCA_005191435.1). Taxonomy (NCBI): domain Eukaryota; kingdom Viridiplantae; phylum Streptophyta; class Magnoliopsida; order Poales; family Poaceae; genus Raddia; species Raddia distichophylla. Next base: position 925,647 of record SPJY01015242.1, on the reverse strand, counting down.
TTCGAGCGCGTATCCAGCGCGAGACTTAAGCGCGTATCGAGCACGCGTTAGAGATAGAGCTCTTTGGTTCGAGCGTGTATCCAACGCGAGACTTAGGAGCGTATCGAGCATGAGGTAGTGATGCTTTATTGTGTCTCGGGTTTTTCAGAGTTTTCGAGCTCTGACGGCGATCTTCGAGGCGATCAAGCCAGCCCGAAGGGTGCAGTGGCGATCTTCGAGACGATCGAGCCCACCCGAAGGGTTGCTGACGTGGCTGTCCGATGGGTATCCACGCCAGCCTCCTAGTGTTTTAGTGATCTTTACACGATCAAGCCCGGGTTTTTCAGAGTTCTCGAGCTCTGACGGTGATCTTTGAGGTGATCGAGCCGGCCCGAAGGGTGTAGTGGCGATCTTCGAGGTGATCGAGCGCACCCGAAGGGTTGCTGACGCGGCTGTCCAATCGGTATCCGCGCCAGCCCCTTAGTGTTTTGGCGTTCTTTACACGATCAAGCCCGGGTTTTTAAGAGTTCTTGAGCTCTGACGGTGATCTTTGAGGCGATCGAGCCGACCCGAAGGGCGTAGTGGCGATCTTCAAGTCAATCGAGCCTACCCTTCTCACTTCCTTGTTCTACTTTCTTCTTCACTCACTTCCTTGCACAAGTTGTTTTGGTCTTTGGGTAACTGCTGCATGTTTAAACTCGTTCATTACATGCCCTTGGGCGTCATTCGAACGCAGCCGTTTACATAAATTTTATTCGCTGCTTGGCGAGGCCTCGTTAAAAACTTCGCCCGTAAAACCCTACGGGAAAAACCGAGTCAAAGAAAAGAGTGCCTGCTTTACATATGGAGCTGCTTAGGGGTAATACTTCTTAAGGCTCTTCGCGTTCCAGGTATGTGGGACGTCTCTGCCTTCTTTGGTGATGAGCCTGTAGGATCCGTCTCTGGATGTTTTCTTGACAATGTATGGTCCCTCCCATATGGATTGCAGCTTCGATGGCCTTTGGGCATTTTCTTGAGCACTAGATCTCCTTCTTGTAGCTCCCTCGGCCTAACCCTCTTGTTGTAGGACTTCACCATTACATGGTTTTGGTTCTTGAGGCTCTCCCTTGAAATCAACCTTTGTTCTTCGGTGAAGTCAATTGTTGGTGCATCTTCGGGATTTCCTCCTCCTATGATTACCCGAAGTGACTTGGCCTGCATTTCTGCCGGAGTAACAACTTCTTCGCCGTAGACGAGGCAGAAGGGGGAAAAGCTTGTCGTTCTCATCGGTGAGGTCCTTATCGCCCACAACGCGCTTTGCAGCTCTTCGGGCCACTTGCCTCTTGCTTATTCCACGAGTCTTTTCTTTAGTCCCTGCATTATGTTTCGATTGGCCCTTTCCACCACTTCGTTTGCTTGTGGGTATCCCACCGAAGCGTAGCAGATTTTAATACCTAGCTCTGCGCAAAAATCTTTAAATTTAAATGACATGAATTGTGCACCGTTATCGGCCACCACTTCGTGAGGTACGCCGAACTGGCATACAACATTTTTCCAAAAGAAATGTTGGGCCTTCGCTGCAGTTATATATGTTAGTTGTTCTACCTCGACCCACTTTGTAAAATAATCAATGGCCACAATGACCTATTTAAAACCTCCTTGAGCTACCGACAAGTCCCCGACAATGTTGATACCCCATCTCGCGAAGGCCCATATGGGAGCCGAAGGTTGTAGCTTGTTTGCTGGTGCACTCTTCGGGTTTTCCATCCATTGGCATCATTGGCATCTTTTTACCATCTCCTCAGCATCTATGTTTGTTGTTGGCCAATAGAGGCCCATCCTGAATACTTTCCCTGCCAAACTCCTTGGCCCTTGATGCGATCCGCATGCTCTGGAGTGTGCCTCTCTCAGAGCTTCTTTGCCTTCTGCCTTTGATATGCATTTCATCCAAGGTGCTGAAACCCGGACTTGTACAGGAGGCCTCCATCATTTTGTATGTTTGGGCGCTTTGTTGTATTGCTAGGGCCTCTTTTCTATCTTCGGGCAATGTGTCATCCTATAAGTACCTCACAAACGGATTTCGCCAGTCATCTTCGGGTGCGTTTGTTATATGCAGTACTTCGGGGCATATTAATGGTCTTTGTGTTGCTTCGAAGAACATCCCTTCGGTTATTTTTTGATTGTATGATGCTGCTTTTGCTAGCTCATCTGCTATTTGGTTTTCCAACTGAGGTATTGCTGCTACTGAGATCCCGAAGAACTGCTTTTCCATGCTTCTCACTGCTTCCATGTACTTTGTCATTTCTGCGTCATTTGCTTGGAACTCCTTCGATATATGCCCTTGTATCAGCTTGGAATCTGTGGAAACTAGCACTCTCCTTCCTCCTAGTGCTTTTTCTTTTCGAAGTCCCATCATTAGAGCCTCGTATTCTACTGTGTTGTTTGTTGTTGGGAAGTTTAATCTTACTGCATACTCTGTTGTTTGCCCCTCGGGGTCTGTTAATATTGCTGCTGCGCCTGCCCCTTCGGAGGTCCATGATCCATCGCATTTCATTTTCCACAGAGGGGGTAACTCCGGGTTTTCTGCCTGTTCCGTCATCCATTCTATGAGAAAATCCGCCATCGCCTGTGCCTTCATCGCTGTTCTTCCCACGAACGTTATATCGAAGGGTGCCAGCTCGGCTGCCCACTTCGATATACCCGTGGATGCTTCTTTGTTTTCAAACATTGACTTTGGGGGAATGCTGTTGGTACTATGATCTTGTATTCTTGAAAATAATGCCTCAGTTTTCTTGACGCCATCAGGAGTGCATACGCCACCTTCTCTAGCTCAACGTAATTCTTCTTGGCTGCTTGTAGGGCCTCGGACACATAGTACACTGTCATTTGGCCCCCTTCGCATTCCTTCACGAGGACCGCGCTGACTGCATAGTGGTTGCCGATAGGTACAACAGAAGTTGTGTGGCCCCCCTCGGGCTCGTGAGCTTTGGTAGCTGATGCAGGTGTTCCTTGAGTTCTTCAAATGATCTTGTGCACTTTGGGTCCCAGCTGAACGGTGCTGTTCCCCCAAGTGTAGAGAAAAGTGCTTATGTTTCTCAGCTGCCTTCGGCAAAAGCCTCCCCAGTGCTGCTAACTTGCCCAAGAGACTTTGAACTTCTTTCTTTCTCTGCTAGGGGGGTCCAATTTGCATATTGCTTCGATTTTCTCCTCGTTGCTTCGATCCCTCGGCAGGATACTAGGAACCCCAACAATTTTCCTGTTGAAACTCCGAAAACACATTTAGCTTGATTTAATTTTATAGCTTCCGCACGAAGACTCTGGATGGTTTCCAGTTGGCCTTCAGGGTGGTCTTCCTAAAGCTTGCTCTTGACGACGATGTCGTCCATGTAGGCTTCTATATTTCTTCCCATTTGCTTGGCGAGTACCTTCGCTATCATTCTTGCGAAGGTCGCCCCGGCGTTTTTGAGCCCCATGGGCATTCTTCCGTAGCAGTATGTGCCGAAGGGTGTGATGAAGGCTGTTTTCTCTTCGTCCTCCACCCTCATGTATACCTGATGGTATCATGAGTAGGCATCTAAGAAACTCATCAATTCGCTTCCAGCTGTGGAATCCACGAGCTGGTCTATGCGAGGCAAGGGAAAATCATCTTTTGGGCAGGCTTTGTTTAAACAAGTAAAGTCCACACACATTCTCCATGCGCCGCTAGACTTTTTTACCATGACTACGTTGGCGAGCCATTAGGTGTAGTCGATGTCTCGGATCACGCCTGCTTTGAGTAGCTTGTCCACTTCGGTCTTGGCCGCTTCTTTTCTTTCATCGGACATTTTCCTGAGCTTCTGCTTGACGGGCTTCGCGTCGTGCTTTACTGCCAGGCAGTGTTCAATGGTACTCCTCGGGATTCCTCTTGACTCTTCGGGTGACCATGCGAATATGTCTTTGTTTTGAGCTAGCAATTGCATGAGTTTCTCCTCTTTGGGTTGCGACAAACTAGCCCCGAGGATCACTGTCTTCCCTGGATCTTCGGGTGATAGCTGTACTATTTTGGTGTTGCCTTCTGGCCTTTCTTTTGGTCTTGATCCCCTCGGGTAGTATTGGGCATCTGCCCTTTCCATGGTTTGTATGTTTCTTGTCTTCGGGGAATTTTTTGTCTCTGTTTTCCTTGTTGCTTGTTGATTGCCCCTTATGGTAATTACTTCATCCCCGACTGGCATCTTCATGCACAGGTAGCTGTGGTGTATTATTGCCCCAAAGGTGTTGATGACTCCTCTCCCTAGGATGGCATTGTACCTGTACTCCATGTCAATTACATCGAAGCACACTGATCTTGTTTGTTTTCTCCTCCCTTCATGGAAAGTCACTTGCAAAGTTACTTGTCCTACTGGCATCACTGGTTGCCCTCCGAAGCCTACTAGTGGAGAACTTGACGGTTTAATCCGATCTTCTGGCAGATTCATTTGCTTGTATGCCTCCAAGAATATTATATCTGTGGAACTCCCTCCATCAACTAGTGTTCTCTCTACGTGATATCCCGCGATTTCAGTTGTTATGACCAACGGGTCTTGGTGTGGAAACTTTATACCCTTCGCGTCGCTTCTGTCGAAGGGATTGGTGGTGGAGTCTTCGGGTTACTTGTTGATACATGGGTGACTTGTCTTAGGTGTTCTTTCTTCTACCTATTCGATGAGAATTGTCCTGAAGATCCTCTGGTGATAACATGTATCACCCTTCGTTCTTCGTTGCGGTTGTGTTCAACGTTTCTCCCTCTCTTCGGTGACCTTGACCTGCTTTTCCTTCTTTCCCTTCTCTCGTCATCTTTTTTCTATTGTCATTTCTATCCCCCCTGCGGTATTCTTCTCTTCCTCTCCTTCGGTCTTCCATTCTCCCTCTTTGGTTGTTTCTTTCTAGTCCTCCTTTCTTCTGGAAATGGTCTACCTTCATGGCTCGAACTACCTTGCACTCTTTTGTATCATGTGTCTGCTTTTCTCCATGTACTTCGCAGTGGTACTTTCTCCTTGCCCTTGGTTCTACTCTACTCTTCAGCCACCGTTTTCATCTTTTTCTACATTCTTCACTTTTTTAGCGTTGTACTTTTGATTCTTCTGCCCTTCGGTCCTTTTTTGGTTGTCCCTATCCCCTTTTTTGTCCTTTTGCTCCGCCTCTTTCCTCTTGTTTTCTTCTTCGCCCCTGGCGAACCTTTCTCGGCCTTCGGGGTGTCTTGGCCCGTACTTGGTGGCGTTCCCTCTCGGAATGACCCCGA
>SPJY01015242.1:898222-918652 GCA_005191435.1 Raddia distichophylla | reverse complement strand
CAAAAATTAGAAAAGGCTGAAAAGATTAAACCGAGAAAACCGGCGAACCGACCGAACCAGCGGCGGCTCAGCACAGCGCGGCGGCAAGGGCGACACGCGGCAGGCGGCGGTTGGGCGACGGCAACGGCCCAACGGCGAGGTGACGCGTGGCGGCACGAGGGCGCAGGCACGCGCGCACGCGGGCTGGCGGCGGGAAGGGGACAGGTGGCGCGCGCGGGCTGGCTGGCGGCGGATCCGGGGCGGCGCGCGGACGGCGAGGCGCCGGCGGCGAGGACGGCGCGGCGGCGACGGCGGCGGCGCACGGCAACTCCGGCGAGCTTTTCTGGGCGCGTTTCTCAACCAAAATCGATGATCCGGGTACCCATCTGGACCGTCTCGACGAGAGCTACAACATGGCACCATCTAATCTTGAGTTTTGTCGAGGCACAGAGAGGGATCTGTAGAAAAGGGTTTCGGTGGGAAGGATTTTTGACGGCTAGGGTTTGGCACTTGAGGGATTTCGTGATGAGGACTTGGGACAGGGGTCTTGGGGGGTTTATATAGTGTCTTGGACGACCAAAGCTGGGCCTTGGGCTAAGAGGTGTTGGATTAGGACTCGAATTCTAATCTGGGTAGAATTCAGACAGGCTGCGGGCTTGTTTATCAAGAAAACGGAGTTTCCTTTGGAGGATTGGGCTGAAATTTAGAGGGTAATTCGGATTGGGCTTCTAAAAGGTCTCCTCCAAATTTGAGCACGATATTCCCTCGTTCGCTTGTTATTTTATTGGTTTGACGAGCTTTCGACGAAACGGCAAAACTTCAAGGCATCAGGAGCTAGCTTTGGAATTTGGACATGAAATTTTGAGGGTTGCTTGATGATGGCTTCAAAGAAGTACTGGAATTTTTCCAGAATTTTCCTAAAGGGTTTGCTAGGGCTTTGGCTTAAACCTAGTTTAAATTAATTTAAATCAGGGTTTTGTATATAACAATTCCCTTTTAATTTATTTTTGGGTTTTCGAAAATACAAGTGACATACGACAAAATAGAGGATGTCACATTTATCGATTGCCTACTTCAATTCGCAAAACAGTCGATCAATCCACTACTTCAGTTTGTAAAAGAGTCAATCGTTCTTTTTGTTCATGGGACGACACTGCGAACAACTTCCTGCATCGACTAAGTTTGACTACACCAACAAGGCTGTTTGGCATGGCGAACACTAACGACGCACCCGGTGCCTCCAACACTACTCCCACATCTGAGTACATTCCTAATCACATTATGTTTATGTTTTGTTCTCTAATATGTTGTTATATGCTAGGCGAGATAGTTTATGTAAGCTGCAACATATCTAGCAATTTGTTATGTATTTGCTCATGTTTATTACGATCATATATGTCATGTTATGTTACTTAATTTTCTTAATTAAATTATGCCGTAAAATCCTACTAATTTCAATATCCTCTAGGTCTAGAGAGATGTCGCTGACTTCGTGCCAAGGCCAGCAGAGGCTGCGGTTGACGATGCAGGAGGGTGGAGGCAGGGGCTCTGGGTGCCAAATGAAGACGACAGAGAAGGGTCTGCAAGGTGACTGATCAGACTACCGGGTAGACACGTTAACCTTGTGGGTTAAGAAACACACCCGTGTGTAGTGTGCTAACTACCTACTCTCTGTTCAAAATTGTAGGTTCTAGCTTCTAAATAGATTTATTCATTATTCAATGTACGTGGTTTGTAGATGTCTAGATTTATCAATATTCATATAAATATGGACAGAAAAAAATAAGATTTAAAATTTCTTAAATTTAGAATGGAGAGAGTACCTGCAATTTATATGTGCTTCGGTCGATCGGTGCCATGCATGCATGCGTTTACCGTGAGGACACAATATGCATGTAATGTAGATCGAAGGCGACAGGGATCCACTCCGGCAGGCATGTATGCTGCCGGTATGCGTATGGGGACGATGACACGATGCACCAATGCATGCATCGATCTGTCCGCGGAGTCGATCGTCCGATCGATATGCATTGCGGCCGGCCATAGCCATGTGCAGCGACGGTAGACGATCGGACGCCACAATGGGCGTGGAGCGACGATCGAGGTGGTCCACGTGGACCGACGCCAGATTTCATTTCGATTTTATATATGATTCGCATCTCCCCTCTTGTCTTCTGATCACATTCAGAGCTACGTACTAAGATGCAGACAAATTCTACAAACAAACGCCGGCGCCGCATCGATCGGTTCATCTCCCAGCATTATATGCTTATTATGGTTCGCACGATCGAGCATTCATATTCTCCTGTTTAGTTTATCGTCACGGGCCGGGCGCAGGCGCAGGTGCGCAAAAACCATCGAGAGAGCGGTCAAAGGGGAACATATATAACAACAATAATTTCCAGGAAATTACTACCTTATTACTACTCAAATTATTATAAATTGGCTCTTTTTTCTTCATCTATATCCAAAATATTAATTAATTTAGACACATATATAAAACACATGTATACTCTATCTGTCCCATATTACATGTCGTTCTAGGAATTCAATGACCGATTAGTGGAAGTAGCAAACACTACGCCAGCTTCAGTTATCAGAGATGGCTCTCAACCCTCATCAGAGACGCAAAATGGACGTGTCTCCCATACGGCGTCTCTGATGTGAAGACATCAGAGACGGGGGTCTGCCCGTCTCTGATATGTCTACATCAGAGACGGGGCATAGCCAATCCACGTCTCTGATAACACATATCAGAGACGGGTACTAAATACCCGAGCCTCTGATAACTCAATATCAAAGATGGGGACTTATAAACCCCCGTCTCGAATGTCTTTATCCGTAGACATTCGAGACGGGGCCTTGTAAACCGCTGTCTCGGATATGGATAATATCAGAGACGGGGTTTATACTTGACCGTCTTTGATATAGACATCAGAGGAGCATCAAACTCACATCAGAGACGTGTCTTTAAGTTAAAACTGACGTCTTTGATATACATCACATGCATACAGTAGCATTAGCACATATATATACATCACAGGCATCCATATAAGCATACACAGGCATCAGCACCATCATACACAGGCATCTTTATGAGCATACATCATACACAAATGCATCCATATGCATCCAGTAGCATACATAGACATACACAGGCATCCAATTGTTTGCATACAAGCTCATTCATACATGAACTTAATTGTTTGCATCCAAGTTGTTTGCATATAACAAAATAAAGTCAATTCATCTCTCCAAATGATAACAGAACTTGGGAACTCAACTTAAAGATCAAACTTGTATCAAATAATATTGTCCCTAGAAGTGGGACAATAGAACTCGCCTTTGTTATCTAGCACTTCATGCAATATGAATGAGGCAAGCCGTTCCTGAATGTTAGACAGTGCATTTGTGTCGAGTGATGCTGTCGGCACTTCAAAGTCTTGTGTTACAACAATTAGGAAGAAGACACAATTTAAATATTTTATTATGTTATTACAGATTCTAATTAGGAAGAAGAGTATGCATACAACAATGTCCTAAATAGGTCATGATTTAGCACACATGAATGAAACCAAAATAATTGGTCATGACAGAAACACATGAATCAGAGATTTACAACTGTAAAGTCATGTCTGAAACAGTTCATGTTTGAGCACCATTCATCCAATTTAAACGACGTATCACAGTCAAAATGTATGGTGCTAAAAAGAGATATACCTCAGGGCTTTTTAAATTTGTTGCCTCCATAGTTAATTGCATGTGATGGGCAGTGTAGAATCCACAAGTATTGCCAGGGGGTTGCTGGTGGCACTGGAAATTTAAATTTACAAACATATAGGCAGCATTAGTGCATTTTGGTAGGGGAACATTTTGAGAACAAAGCTTGTGAATAATTTGAGCTAACAAAATTTACCAGAAATTGCACTGCATGCTTGAGTTTTTGTTTGATTTTTCTCTTTACATTGAAAGCATCATAAGCACTACATGCACAACATGGAACACACTCATTGTAAACAAGATCAGCAACAACAAATAGGATAAACAAGATCAGCAAATAGGACAAACTCATATCTATGAGCATCTGTTTTAATTTTGCAAACTCCCCATCATTATAATCAGCATGTCCCATTGCATCCATCAACATTGTCTCCAAATTGTTGGCCATATTGTCATAGGTTGCACCCAAATCAACGATATCCTCATCACTAAGATTGTCACCACCTGTAGTGGTCCCTTGTTCCATGCTAGGGAGACCTTCATCTTGGTCACTGACTCTTTGATCATTGCCAGGGATGCCTTCATCTTGATCCAAATGGTCGACTTGAATATCTCGAACATTAACACCTTCCTCGCCATGCTGGTTCCAACATTGGTAGTTAATCATGAACCCACGAATGATCAAATGAGCATGGATATGCATTGAACTTGTGTACTGCTTGTCATTCTCAAAATCCAAGCATGGACAACACATAGCAGATTTGCCCTGGCTCTTCATATTCGCTTCAGCTGCTGTTATAAACAACTTTAGGCCACTTAAGTACTCCTCACATGTGCGGTTATCAAGGTACATCCACTCCCTCTCATTCATCTAACAAAAAAACAATAAAATCTAACTTAGTTACTTGCTTAAATCATTTAAATGCAATGAAAGTAGTAATAAATGCACCGGAGACTTTACTGTAGCAACCACATACGTACCGTGATGATTGGAGCAGGGGAGGGCCGGACGGCGCTGCGCCCCACCGCCGCTGCCGCCGCCGCCGTGCGCGCAGCCGGACCACAGCCGCCGTGCCGGTCGGAAATTTAGCGGCACCGGTTGGAAGCATCCATGGCGGAGACTAGGGTACTGTGGCGGCTAGCCGGCAGGGCGCGACACCCTAGGGCAGCGTGGCAATTATTGCCCCTATACTGTGTAGTGAACGCTTCATCGGAGACGCATGCTAGCTGACACCCGTCTCTGATGTGCGCTTGATCATCCGAGACGCGTCCCAACGCACGCCCGTACGCGTCTCTTATATTCTCTTAGTCATCAGAGACGGGTGCTATTAACCCGCGTCTCAGATGACTTGTTATCAGAGACGCGTGTTACATATCAGAGACAAGTCGTATACATCCCCGTCTCTAATGAGTATTCAGAGACGGCTCAAGTTTTCGTGTCTCTAATAACTGGATCTCTGATGTGCCTTTCTAGCGTAGTGAAATGACTTATGTGCCCCTCACGTTACTGAGCTAGGTGCAGAATACTCCGACCAAAAGCGGCTGCATGCGCACTCCTCCTGCCAGCAATCATTATCAAGATCAACGAAAAAAATAAACAAAAGAGTGCACCAGCACTAGCACCACCCAGGAGCCAAGTGAAAGGACTGCATGCCCGTACGGTGTAACTGGGGAAGTGAAAAAAATGATGGAACTGCAGGGCCCACTCTGTTGTGTAAATGGCAGACAAGTTTTGTGGGACAAATTTTGAATCATAAAATGACTTGTATTTTGGGACGGAGGGAGTACACACTAGTACTGGTCTACTGGAGAAGATATGTACACACTGACATACAGAAAGACAATACCATTTAATAAAATCATTTTTTCTTGAAGTGAAGTGCATATTTTTCCTCGGTCTCAAATGAGCTCCGTGATGCCACATAACATGAGACCCAAATCAGAGATCCATTCTGATTTTTGGGTCACGCGGTATTAAATGAGGGAGACTCAAAATTTCCTGCTCTCCAATGGATGACCCAAACTGGGCATTGTGTCATACGTGATCCAGTTTTAGGTCTCCTCTCTCCTCAAACCAAAAGTAGGTTTCTGGTATAGGTACTCCGTTGGAGACGTTTGGGTAGTGCAATAAATATTTTGTGACCTATTTATGGATTTGGGTCTCCTTTTAAGTACTCCGTTGGAGATAGCCTAGGTAGGTGTCACTTTGCTAGGGCCAGGTTGTTTGCAAGGGCGGCGCTGCTAGCGTTCGGACGTTTGAATTGTCGTTCGGGTATCGGACATAACATCAGGCGTGCGAATAAGATAATTTGTATTTAGCCACACAATATTCATATGTACTTAGTCTACGTAGTGACACACAATATATGTTTACTTTAAGTAAGTCTTTTATATATTTTTAGTGGCAAAATAGAAACTTTATAAACATATATACGTGTACATAATTTGTGGTTTATTTTTTAAAAAAATATATATAGGTGTAGACTTGAGGGGATATTTTTGTTTATTTTTAGTATGGACGAAGGTGGGTAATTTACATGTAACTTAACTGATTATATAAATTTAGTGTATAATAGAAAATTTTGGTAATTTAGATTTAAATTTAGTGTATTAATAAATTAAATTATATGGCATAGTTGTATAATTTAAATCTAAACTTATGAGGTTGCTTTAAATAATATTTCATAACGACATAGATGGACAATTCAAATGCAAATATAGGGGTTACACTACTGGAGAAAGGGTCATCCGCACTCGAGTTCAGTACCGGCTAACGTTGCCGCCGGAACAAATGCTCGCATCATTACCGGGTGCAACGATCAAGTCCCTGGCATTATAACAGCACCGGTTGCTGGCATTTGGTGTTAGGCCCCTGTCGGGGATAAAAATACGGCCCATTGCCATGGCCTACTCCCTGACGGCCCAATCGAACAGCCTGTCAGGGCCCAGTTCCCTGGAAGGTTCTATCTGGCCCATATGCGTCTTGCCGAACAGCCTCCTGACTGGCATGGTGCGTAAAGGCGAAGGAATCGTGTTTGAATCCTACTCGAACAAGAGTTCTGCATGGCTACGTGAAGACCCGGACGTTAGTTTCCCGAATTGGATTGGAAGTCGTGATTCCCAAGATTAGGAGATTACCTTGTCTACCGTAGGTTGTATTTGGCATGTATGAGTTCGTTACGGTCTCGTAGTTAGCCCGGCCCGATATTCCTCGATAGATCGGTTTGCTCCGTACTATATAAACAGGGACCCTACGACGTTTAGGAGGACCCCTGGCCAATAGATTGTCCTGCAGATCAATAATTTTATACAAATCAAATGGGAATGCGAAAAAGAAATCAAATTATAGAAGAATGGGTAGCTTTATTCAAGAAATGCTGGAACAAAAATGGAAGTTATACCAGAGGGATCTCTTCCAAATGATCTGATGTATAATGTGATGCATGACCACTCCCACAGTCTGCAGGTTTTGGAATTATAAAAACCTATAATGACAAGTGTTAGTAATAGAAGAAGCAATTCGAACTTCACACTAGAATGTAAAAATTCAACATATTGGTGTTACTAACCGGTTGTACTACAACTTGACGTACGAGCTCATCAGGAGAAGGGGCTGCAAATATAACAGGCAATGTTTAATAATTGGTTTTTCACAAACATAAACTAACAATGTTTAGTAATCATGTACCTGCTGCTCGCATCCAATCTTGGAGACAAATCAATGCTTCAACTGTACTTGTTCTTAGTCTGCTCCGGAAATCACTAACAACTCGCTCTCCTGTGCTGAATGCCGACTCGGATGGTACAGTTGTGGCTGGTGTTGAAAGAACATCACAGGCCATGCGAGCAAGAACTGGGTAAGTTGAAGAATTTGATTTCCACCAGGCCAAAATATCAAACTCATCAGTTCTAGGGATTGTATTTTCAGCAAGATATGCATTTAGCTCGCTAGAAGATCGATTCCTTTGTTGGGCACTTTGATGTTGATCCCAGTCATCATAGGAGTCATCCTTGTGAGCATTAACTTCATCATACCTTGTTTCATGTGCTAGCTCGGCATTTCAGTGACCTATTTGAGAATATTCTAACTTTGGAACTGCATCTGCCCCAAAAAACTGATTCAAGCGAAAATCCACAAAGGCATATTTGAACCTTGGATCAAGAATTACAGGAATGGAAAATGATAAATATGAAATTTCCCAATACTGCATGAATTTCTTCTGCATCTCCTTGACCATAGCTGCAATGTCTTGATCCTCACTAGCAAACTCCTTATCCATAGCTAACTTGATCTTCCAAAGCTGGTGGAAATAATGATGTGCTGTAGGATAAGAGGACCCAGATAATACAACTGTGGCATCATAAAATGTCTTTAAGAAGTTGCAAACACCTCTAGCCCTTTCCCATTCCACCAATGAGGGTGCTGTAGTGAAATTTTTGTCTTGCTTTGCCAATTCATCAAATACTGTCCTAAATGGATATGCAGATTGAAGCATAAGAAAAGTTGAATTCCATCTTGTAGAGATATCAAGGCTAGGCAGTTTTTCAATGGGTATTCCCATTTGTACAGCTATCTCTTCAAACTTTTCTTTGCGAGCCTATGAGCTGTGGATGTACTTCACACTTTCTCTAATATTATTCACTATACTACTTATTTTTCTTAATCCATATTGAACTACCAAGTTTATGACATGTGCACCGCAGCGAACATGAAAAAGGTTCCCTTCACATGGTAGCATTTTCTTGAACAACAACTTGGCTCTCATCAAGTCCATCATTGAATTGTTGACTTTAGCATTGTCTAATGTTATACTAAAAAGCTTGTTCTCAATATTCCATTCTTGAATGCCCTTTAGTATAACATTAAACATGGATTGTGCATTGTGTGGTGACTCCATCATTACAAATTTGATGATTCGTTTTTTCATCTTCTACTCATTTGAGATCCAGTGGCAAGTGACACATAAATACCCTAATGTCTGGTTGGATGTCCACATATCAGCCGTTAGGGACACCTTTGAAGTTGAATTCTTAAACACCTCCCTTAATTCCAACTTTCCATCTTCAAAGGTTTTCATGCAATCTAAAGCAATAGTGGTTCTTGATACCATTTTGAACAATGGGTTCAGACAAGAAACAAATTCTCGAAACCCATCATACTCAACTATAGAGAAAGGAAGTTCATGCAAAACAATCATGCGAACAAGTGCCTGACGTGCCTTATCAGAGTCATAAACCCAATTTTCTAACAGGTCAATATCATTAGGTCTTGCACCAGCACGCATTTTATCTACCAACTCAGTAACTTTTGACCTTAATTTGCATCTGTCCAAATGCTTCTTTAGATGACTAGTTCCTATACTTTGTTTGTCACTTAGGTAATCATGACAATGTATGCATTTTGCACGAACAATCTCACCATTTTGAATGACTGGTTCAAACTCCTTCCAATAAACAGACCTCAACTGCCTAGTCATAACTCCAGTTCTCCTGCCTACATAATTAAAAAGCAAAGATTAATGCTATTATCATGTGACATCTTACATTAAACAAGTTGCAAAGTAATATGATATGTTGTCAACAATAGAAAATGCTATCTTACCACGTGAATTTTGATTCTGAGTTGTGGTGTTTCTAGGAGACCTTGATGTTGTCTGTGCAGACATCTGAATTTGATTAATTATTCTTAAAGTTGGAGAACCAACCATGCACCTTGCTCTCTTGGATCTATCAATTCCTGGTGCAGAAACTCTAGTCCGCTTGACTGTTGTAGAACTTCTGGGCATTGGCATCACGACCTCCACAACTGGGGTTCTTCCTGAAGGAGAACCACTAGAAAACCCTTCATCAATTGATGTAGGAGTAGCAACAGGGGTAACCTACAAGTGAGACAATCAATTAGAAGCTAGAAACATTAAATTCAAGGCAGTAACATTAAATTAGAAGCTTAGTCCAATGCTGCAAAGCCCAAAAAATTTGGCCTGACTATAGATAATAGGAGTCATACAGATCATTATCATTACTGGAAAGCTGTATATAGAAGCCACTTTGCAGTATCAACATCATTATGTTCTCTGTCAGTCCTGGTTTGTTCCCTGTTTGAGCACAGAACTGTCACTTGGCCTCAGGATTCCTCCTCCCCTGTTTGAGTCTCTCCTCCCCCCATGTTTGGAGGCTTGTTTGGAGGATCCCGCTGGCCGGGATGGAGGATCTGACATCCTCCGTATTTAGGGTAGAGAAGGGGACAAAGAAGCCAGTTGAAGATAGTTTTAAAGCACATGAGCGACGGAAAATACTACTCCAAGCACGGACTCACTCACCTGTAAACAAAAAACAACCCAGCTCTCCTGTCCAGAGTCCTCCGTTGTGGTACTATCCCAGGAAGCGGAGGTCGACACTGCCACCACGCCATACTTGGAGGATGGCGCTGCCGGAGTGGCCTCTTGGCCGACCAAGTCGTCGCTGACCATACCCGTGGCGCTCCGCAGCCTGTGCAACCGGTACAGCCACTACTACGATTCGATTTCAGCGGACGCCTCCATTTTAGCGCAGCGACGGATCGAAAATGAAGCCGACGCTACTATTGCCTGAGTAGGGCCCACGAGACGCACCGGCGCCGGAAATCCATCACCAGACGCGGTCCATGCTACGGTCCGCCCACTAGTACAAAAGAGATTTTTGGGGGCGGTTGGGTGGATATCTTTGGGGGCGGCTCTGAGAACCGCCCCTAACTGAGCGTCTGTAAAGATCAGGAGAGCCGCCCATAAAGATCGATTTTTACGGGCGGGCAATGGCATCCACCGCCCCCCAAGAATAGAGATTTTTGCAGGCGGTGCATGGCATCCACCGCCCCCACTAATCAATTTGGAAAAGAAAAAAAAACAGGCTGCCGGCAAGCTGCACGCCCCGCGCCGCCGCCCCAGCGCTGCGCCGCGCCGCCGCACTTCTGCGCCCGCGCCGTGCCCGCACCTCGTCCGTCGCGCTCGCCTGCGCCGCCGCCGCCGCGGCCCCGCGCGCCTGCGCCGTCTGGCCGCTGCAGCTCCACGCCGTGGCCTCGCCGCGCTGCCGCCCTGGCCGCCCCACCGCGCCGTGGCCCCGCGCTCCGCGCCGTGGGGCCCCGCCGCGTCGTGGCCGCTCCGCGCCGCAGCTCCACGCCGCCGCCGTTGCCGCCCCGCGCCGGAGCTCCATGCCCGTGCCGGCCGCACCGGCCTTGCCCGCTCCTGCACTCGGCGGAGAGAGGAGAGAGAGAGAGGCCGCGCCCGCCGCCGGAGCTCCGCCCGCGCCGGGGCCGGGCCGCGCCGCGCAACTGGGTCGCGCCCGCCGCCGGTGCCGCGGCCGCCCGCAGCTCGCCGGCCGCCGCGCGCCGTACCGCCGCCGCGAGCCGGCCTCGCCATGCGCCGTATGGAGCGCCTGCCTCGCGCCGCAGCCTGCGCCGAAGCGCCGCCGACCGCGCGCTGCGCCGGGCGGCCGCTGGGCGCGTGCTCCTCCGCGTGCTGCTGTGAGAGTGAGACAGAGAATGAGTGGAGTGCCATGTGAAAGGATAAGGGAGAGAGAAAAGGCTGGTATGGGATTTGAAATCCATGAGCGCGTATTAGAAAATCGGTGGCCATATCTCTATCTCTACTATATTAAAGCACCTTGTGGTTGTGGTGGTACTGCCAATTTGCGATCTGAGCCATCCATCTCGCGATGCCTCCTTTCCTACGTATGGACCCTCCAATTTTGCACTGCTTGGGGTTGGGGCTGGTTTCTTTTATTATACTTCTCCTTTTGTGGGTCTGGTCTGGATTTAGTGACAGTTCGAATGAGTATGTCGTTAGGCGGTTGCTATCGAACCTCATTCTCAATGTGATTCTGATATTGTTGGATTTGAATGTGTTGGAAATTCAACAATATTAGCATGGTACGTGGTTTGTGGGAGTGTGGACGAGTGGGACTTGTATGAGATATTAAAATATCTATATATATGACCTCTTAATTTTGTTTGGCAAAGATTATGTTCGCTGATCTTCAGACACAAATATAGGTCACATTACTCAGTGTCACAGTTGAAGCAATCTAGTGTTGAACGAACTTGTCAATAATATGAGACGACCCAACAAGTCGATACTTCCTAAAATTTGAACTTGATAGTATTGTATGCTGACATCATTGAATGATGCAGTTGAGCTGTAATCTGTATGTTAATTTGCCAATTAATCTGGGGTACTATAATTTCCATTGATCTTTATGCTACTCATTCTTACCCCAGATTGGTGGTGCCATGCATTGCAGATTCAATGCAACTCTAATGCTGGAGATGTTGCGTGGCAAGCGCATGCTGTTCGTTGGAGATTCTCTGAATCGTGGGCAATATGTTTCGTTGGTCTGCCTCCTCCATCGGGTCATCCCTGAGAGTTCAAAGTCCATGGAAACTTTTGATTCACTCACAGTTTTCAGAGCAAAGGTATTCCTTGTTTGGATTTTTTAGATTGCAAGGGAAATGCTTAGCGCAAAACATTTAACTAAAGAATGCAGTGCAGCGAGCTTATTTCTTGGTCACTCAACCTATTGTGAACACTATATTTCTGAAACTGACAACAAACAAGCAACAAACTCTTAAGTCTAGAATTGTTTCTCTTTTTTTACTTTCTGGCTATTTTTTTAGTCTCACCCATACTGAATATGTTTAATGTTGCATTTTGCTAGAACTATAATGCCACTATTGAGTTCTACTGGGCTCCCTTTCTAGCTGAATCAAATTCTGATGATGCCGTTGTTCACCGTATTGCGGATAGAATAGTGAGGGGGGCTGCCATTGAAAAGCATGCGAGGTTTTGGAAGGGCGCTGACATTTTGGTATTCAACACATACCTTCAAATTTTATTTGATGCATATATGTTGATATGAACAGAGCTCAGAATATGTCTGCACAAATTTTTGACTTTTGTTTGTATCAATTGCAGCGGAGCACAGTAAGATTCTTTTTCCGTTCTTCATTTTCGTCTTTCAGAATAATCTTTTGGTTTCCCCTGCTTTTGTACTTATGTTTATGGTCTATAGATGCACTACGGTAGGTTAATGGTGAACTTGTGGGAAAAAAAAAAGACTTTCAATTGGTTGGAAAATGGTAGGTAGCTTGCTTACAGTCCAGTGACTAGGTTTTCTGGTGAACAAGTGACCATCGTCCAACTACAAGGATCGACGGAGTCTTGGACCCAGTTCTTGAGCACACCGTGAGGATCCTTGAGATAATTCTTGATCACCATTAAAGCTTAACATTGTTTGCCCATAGTTGCTCGTGATAGCTGGACAAGTTGAGAAAAATCTTTTGGTTTCCTCTCCATTTTGCATTACCATTACATGGATGAATGGTTACCTTCTCTTATTTAGCAGCACCAATTATATTAAACTTTCATCTCGGTAGATTTGTGTTTCTGATAGATGAAACTTTTGTTTGATCTTATAGCACATGCACTTTTATCTTTTGTTATTTGTCTACCTCATGAAATGTGCACACAAGCTATGCTGTCGATGTTTTTACTATATGATAATTAATCTGTTTGCACTATATTTTGTTATAGTAGTCTTGCTGCCACTCTATACAGGTTTCTGTTTAGTCTCTTGTTCCAAACCTAACCTATTCTTTTTGTTTCAGCTAGCCAAAATAATTTTATTTCTCTGAATTATCTATTTAGTTTTCTGAATTTTCATGTCACATCTCTTTGCATTTTGAATTAACACCTCATTCTGTAGTTCGATGAATTTTGAGTGAGTTCTCTGAATAGAATATTTAGATCGGATGCATAAAGATATCCTTCGTTTGAATGCTTAATGGTGATTATGGATCTTTCATGCCTGTGACACATCTTGCTTGCCCTTTTATTTGTTTTAGAGTCTGAAATAAATACATAGATCGAGATGAATGAAAAAAGGAGAGGGCATTAACATCTAGAATCATTATCTATACTACCTACATATTGTTGATTGTCAATGAATGTTTGGCCAAAAGCTCCAATATTACTGTTTGTTTAGGTTTGTTGTGACTTAGGAGAGGGATTGGGGAGAGGTAGCGCTGGTTTTTACTGATTTTACATGGACCAATGCTGTACTTTTTTTGGATCTTCCTTAATCATGCACTTATCATGAGCTGACAAACTTCTTTTTTGTTCCTTCTTATTTCAGGTGCTCGTCACTATGCTTCCTAGCTTCCTCGCAGCAAGCTGAGAAAGCAGTGAGTATCTCTCTTGTGTTGCCTCAACTCTCAAGCCTATGGAATTCATGCAACATTGTTTTTCTAGAGATCATTTGGTCGTTTTAATGTTATCGCATGAACATGTTTCCGTATGAAGACTTCGATGCAGATTTCCTTTTTGATCATTATGTTTCGTTTTTTTTTATTTAGTCACATGAATACTTATATATATGGACCTACTGTCTAATCTTTTATCTGTGTTAAGTAGCTTTGAAAATCAGTAAATGACTTTGGTGCAATGTAATCCATTTACTGCTATGAATATTTTAGATCATTTCCTCCTATTATGGGATCACATCAACTTGTTGCAGGTTTTACCAATGCAGCTTCTTGGTCTTTATCAAACTCTGCATGACTCCAACGTTTGATCCCTGCAGATTCTTCTGTTCTTTCAGCTAAAGATAAAGTGCAGCGCATGTTGCTTTTGGTAAAATGCCTTTTTCCATTCAACCTATTTTGAATGACATTATCTCAATGATACCATATTAATGTGTCACCATATCTCAATGAAAATCGATAGGAAAATCAACCAAATCAGATAGTGTAGCTTGGTGTCAGATACCATTTCTATATATGGAACTTTAATGATGGTGAAGTGCGGAGGAGGTGGCTTGGGTTAGTAAGGTTGATGGAGAGCACCTACTAAGAATTTTATGCAATCAGCATTTACAGTGGCGGTGTGTGAATGCTCAGGCTAATGCTGCACTTGCTGCACAGAAGTCGACTGCAGAGGTGAGCTTCTCTGTCCATTGACTGGGTATACCAAATGTCCAACATGGATGAATTAATGTGGAGTTTTAACATGCCATTGGCTCGCACTTATTTTTCGTCAAGTAGACTCTTTCTGTATAAGCAAACAAATTTAATTAAAAAATCCGTCTATGTATGATAGCATGCACATGGAAGAGTTGTGCCTATACATGGCTGTAAATTTTAGAGTTCTCTGATTACAACGTGTATATGATCTGAGGAAAACGGTCTCCAGTCCGGAAGAGTTGTGCCTATCCATTTAAATCCTTGCAGATATCCCATGGTTAGCTACTGCATGTGTTCATCTTTCTCATTGATTTTGTCAAATTGATGGATTAAAGTAGTTATCTAAGAGTTTGTGTCAAATTTTATTTGATGCATATATGTTGATATGAACAGAGCTCACAATATGTCTGCACAAATTAAGGATGGCAATTATACAACATAGAGACTTCAAGAGAGGCATGTCACAATAATTTTGTATACTGACTATATGAATTTTTGTATTCAAAATAATGTATTATCCATTTTTCAAGCATTAGTTTTTCACCTTTATGGTCCTGTATTAAAATTATAATTTTATATTAAGTTATTGGACTGAATATTTCTCACTGGTTTAATTTCCATTTCTCAACAATGGTTTAGTTTCCATCTTTCTTTCCATACCAATAGCTGTGTTCCTGTGATTGCAGGTAGAGGCAGATATTGCAGAACTTATTGCTCTCAAGACAGGCATCACCTGTCTTCATGCCTAATTTTCCATTGGGTTTCTCTGTCATTTGAAGCTTTGCTATCCACATGTCTTGGCTGTACCTATTTTGGCATTGTCCAACCCAACGTCACAGTCTGAGTGCACTGCTGAGCAAGCGTACACATGGAGCAAGGTAATGATATCTATCAGCATTCAGCAGGCACATCACCTTTTCCAAAAAACATCTTTCATAAAGCTATGTAATGTTGTCTATAGCATGTTTCTGCACTAACAGCCTGAATTCACAAGAACGACCAGTGTTTGCAGCTGAAAGCCCATTTGGTCCAGTAGAGTACACCGGCAAGATACATGTGGCAGGCCAGGTTTGAGATATGAACATTGGTTAGGTTATCGCATAGATTATCTGCTTCAAGTAGTTTGAACTATGTAACCATGTACTGTACCTAGCATACAGGCAAACAATGCCTATCTCTTCCTAGGATCGGCTTTTGTGTGGTGATGTCTGGCGCAATTCGTGTGCATGTTTTTTTAAAATTTTTAAATTCGTAGATGAATATCAACAAGTTTTTTTTAATCTTTGGAGAAGTCTTTGGCATGTGGTGACAACATATTGCAAATTCATGTATTTCTTCTATTAAAAAGTGGACTGCATTTGTTGAGATTGACGTGCGATGTGTACTGTTCTCCAGCAAGGTTTTGGTTATTTGTTCCAATGATGCAAGTGTACTTATTTTACTATACAATCAAGTTTGGGGTTTTTTTAGGATTGTCTAGACGTGCATACTCAGATGTTTCGTTTATTATTTATGTATTCACTTCTCTTTAAAGGTCCGTGGCAAAGCACGGGCATTGTACTAGTAATTTTTAAGAGCGGCTCGTGTGATACACCGGTGCTAGAAATTTAATTTTTAAGAACGGTCCGTAGAACGCACCGCCCCTAAAAATGGATGCATCTTTAGGGACGGTGGATCTTATGAACCACCCCTAAATATGAGCATTTTTAGGGACGGTGGATCTTACGCACCGCCCTTAAAAATAGTGCTCATTTTTAGGAGCGGTGCGTAGCATGGACCGTCCCTAAAGATGCATCTTTAGGGACGGTGCGTTGGCTCGGGCCTACTCAGAGTATATTGGGGGCGGCTCAAATTTCCAACCGCCCCTATTCTTTTCTAGGGGGCGTCTACAAAAATCAATTCTGTACTAGTGGCCTGCAGTGGCGATGGCATGTAGCGGGCAACGGCCTGCAGCTAGGCCTGTTCACGGGTTGGTGTCAACCCGGTGAACCCGGCAACCCAGGCCGTTGGAACCCGGCTATACAGTTTCTGCCGGGTTATGCTAAACCGCGGTTTGGACCAGCTTAACCCGTCGCCGGCAACCAGCGGCACGACAACAACGGGATCTCTCAATCCGAGGCAAAGAAACTGAGATTCGAGCAGGATAGGAACTCAATCTGGTGCATGAGTAACTTGTTTCTGCAGGCAGAGTTTGATTTGGTTGTTTGCCACAGTTGGCTCACGGATGGGGTTGCCGCCATTGGCGCCGGTGCTTTGGTAGGTGACCTTCAGCGTTTGATTCGAGTTCGATTTGAGGAGATGTGTCAAATCTGGTGAATTGCAAGCTCAGGCTAGCAGAGATGGCAGCATAGGCCTTGGAGCTATAGCGCTACGCCGAGCAACAGGCAATGGACGCAATGCATGCTGTGATGAGAAGCGGAGTCTGGATGACAAATACGACGATTCCATGGACGCCAAGGTCCGAGAGCATGTCGTCGTATCTATCCCGTTGGATTTGGATGAGAAACGCATCATCTACTCGTACGATAGCGATGCGGCGAGCGAGCGCCGACGTCGGCGCCGGCACTGGCGTGCACTAGGCTATAAGCACGCCGGAGAAGTGCCCCTTGGAGTACGCCACTCCTTGGCTGCGACGCGACCTCCGTCCTCGACTAGCTCTGCGGCCTGCGGGCGCGCGGGGAGATGTCTGTGGCATTGGCGTGGCGAGGAAGAAGACGACCCGGGTCACAGATTTCCTTCGCTGATAAAGAGAAGCGCTCGCCGGTTCCAAACCAGAGGAACCGTCGACCCGGACCACCTAAACCAGATAATGACGGGTTCACTTGGTTTTGCAGCGGGTTATGCCGGAAACCGTGGATGAACAGGGCTACCTGCAGCGGCGACGGCGATGGCGACGGCGAACTGCGTGGCGACGACGAGCTGTGTGTGGCGACGACGGCGGCCTGCAACAGCGACGGTGGCCTGCAGCGGCGATGGCGCCCTGCAGCGGTGCTGGCGAGCTGCGTGGCGACGGCAGCGGCCTGCAGCGGCGACGTACGGCGGGTGGCTTGCATCGGCGCG
This sequence comes from Raddia distichophylla, assembly GCA_005191435.1. Lineage (NCBI taxonomy): Eukaryota > Viridiplantae > Streptophyta > Magnoliopsida > Poales > Poaceae > Raddia > Raddia distichophylla. The sequence goes on along the minus strand of SPJY01015242.1, from coordinate 900,903 downwards.
CACGTGCAGTGGGTGGGAAGCTGCGCCGGTGTGGTGGCCCGGGGCGCGACTGCGGCTGACCGTCACGTGGTGACGTGGCTGGCGCATGAAGACGGGCGGGGCACGACGACAGGCGCGACTGCGGGTCCGACCGGGCAGGGCACAACGGCGAGCGCGGCGCGACTGTGGGCATGGCCGGGCGTGATGGGGAGCGTCACGGAACAGCCACGCTGGCGGCGCCGATAGCCAGCGAGGCAGTGCGGAGCGGCGCTGGCAGCCGGCGAGGCGGTTGAATTTTTTTGTTTTTTAATTGATTTTTGGCGTCGGGTGATGGCGTTGCCCAACACTGCAGTCTGTATTTTTAAAGACGGCCAGTGGTGTTACCTGGCGCTGAGAATGGATTTCCAGTGGCAGACCAGTACCCGACACTACAGCTCGCTGTTTGTAGTGATGAAAGTGCAATGACGGTTGGGAAAATCGGCACTAGAAATACCTCTAGGACCGCCACTAAAAATCGATTGTCCGATCCCAGTAGTGAGCGTCCCCGCGGAGGACTCGGCGGTCTGCTCCAACGAGTGGGCTGCGTCTACGCTGACGCGCTCGACGCGGGCATGCGGCTCCTCCTCCATGACATGTACGTGAAGGTCCTCCGGCACCGGCACTACGGCCCTAGCGCCGAGCCAGCTTACGGGCGGCCGTCAGCAAGCCAGTGGAGATTGTTAGACAGGATATTTCAGGATCCCCTATTTTCTCTCCTGTAAATGCGCATGGCGCCAGGCTGCCCTCCCGTGATCTGTTTCTATAATCTGGGTAGTGGCTTGTATATTGTAATCGGAATTACTATTTGGCAGGCGCATGCGCGTGGCGAATTCGCGCAGGCGCGGCTGGGCACCGTCCGATCTCACGGATGGATATGATTTCAGCGCGCGCTGGTTTCTAGCGAAACGCCCGCTCTGTGTCATGGCATATGCGAAATGTCGATATTACCCCTCATTTATTTAAATCGCCGCATTGGTTTCCCCGCCGGTTACTGAGTCATGGTCTTCATTTTCGCTTTTATTCTGGCTTTGAGTGGGGGTTTCTTCTCTGGCGATTCTCGGATTCATCGTTACGATTTGACCATGTTCATCTGATTTTTGTTGCGATAGATCTGGTGTCTGACCGTCAAGGTATGTATGCAAAACCTTCTCTGGATTCATTTTTTTTTCTAAGAGTCGATATTTGGGGCAGTGATTTGTTTAGGGGTTTCTCAATAATTCATTCGTGTTCGCCTGAATGTTGGGGGGTTCTTCAGTGAGGATATGTGTAGACGATTTCTGGTAGAATCTAAAGCAAAGGGATTGCAATAATCCTTAATGAGCAGAGTTTTATGAAGTATTATTATGTTGGGGTAGATCTGGATTAATTATTTTTTTTTGTTTTTTGTTCTCGGATCTAAAAAATGGGGCAATGATCAGAATTAGGCAAGGGGGCATAATAGGGTAGTTTGTTTTGAACTTTTTTTAAAAAAATTTTTTTGTTTGAAATGAGATGTTGTAGTTTTGCCGAATAGTAGTAGTTTGTGCTGTTTAGTTTCCATTCATATTTGGGTCGGTGATGCTTAAGTTGCCGGATGAATTGTTGGGGCATCATTTTTCATATGTGTATTTTGTTATGGTTTGTTTTGGTGGAATTGTTAGGGTTTAGGGTTTGTTTTTGTTCTCGGATCTGAAAAATGGGGCAATGATCGGAATGAGGCAATGGGGCGTAATAGGGTAGTTTGTTTTGAACGTTTTTTTTTACAAAAATTTTTTGTTCGAAATGAGATGTTGTAGTTTTACCGCATTGCTTACGTTGCTGGATGAATTATTTTGTTGGGGCATCATTTTTCATATGTGTATTTGTTATGGTTTGTTTTGGTGGAATAGTTTTTGGTGTGGTAGTTGTTGTTTTTTCTATGAAATTTGTGGATCGATGCAACAATGACAATATTGTTTTTCAATGTTATTCATCATTTGTATGTATTTTTTAGTTAGTTTGTTTCACTCGTGTTATGAATGACAGAGTGTATGGTTACTTTTTTTTATTTCGTAGCTTCATTATCATTTTTAGTTTTTCAATAGTTTTATCTGAGGGTTCTAAATCGTGTTTCCAAATGATCCGGTATGTGCAAATTTAGGACTGCAATTTTATTTATTTTGTTTTTAATTAAGTAAGTTTGACATAGATTCAGACAATGTTTTTTGTTGGTTTGTTTCTGTATTTGCTCGTATTTGTTCAATGCATTTGTTTTATTTTTTAAGGTGGAATGTTATTGCAAAAAATGTTTGGGGTTCCTACCGTCATTTTATCCAATGTTTGAGTTAAATAAAACATGCTTACGTGTAGTAATGGATTTGCTCATATTTTGTTTTTTTAAGGCAGCTTTTGAAGTCTAATTATTTATTTTATTTTCAAACTTTTATTTGAAGTTTTTATTGTTTTTTATTCAATGTATTGGAATAAATTGATTTTTTTTAAATAAGTGTGGTGTGGGTTTCTTTGGTGATGGTAGCTCGGTGTCATTTTTCTTGTTGTTACTGATATTTTTATTTTAATCTTTTTTATTTAATTTTTTATTATGTCCTTATTTTAGATGCCTCGTCAAAAAGCTAAGGCTGTTCGTAAAAGAAAGCCGTCAACAGTTGTTGATTCGAGTAGTGGTGATGATGATGGTATTTTTT
>SPJY01015242.1:784231-893307 GCA_005191435.1 Raddia distichophylla | reverse complement strand
TGCTGAGCAAGTGTACACATGGAGCAAGGTAATGATATCTATCAGCATTCAGCAGGCACATCACCTTTTCCGAAAAACATCTTTCATAAAGCTATGTAATGTTGTCTATAGCATGTTTCTGCACTAATAGCCTGAATTCACAAGAACGATCAGTGTTTGCAGCTGAAAGCCCATTTGGTCCAGTAGAGTATACCTGCAAGATACATGTGGCAGGCCAGGTTTGAGACATGAACATTTCTTAGGTTATCGCATAGATTTTGTCTACTTCAACTGGTTTGAACTATGTAACCCTGTACTGTACCTAGCATACAGGCAAACAATGCCTATATCTTCCTAGGATTCGGCTTTTGTGTGGTGATGTCCGGCGCAATTCGTGTGCATGTTTTTTTAAAATTTTAAATTCCCAGATGAATATCAAGTTGATTATGGAAAGTTATGGAAAGTAAATTCCAAACAATCTAGAAAATTATGGAAAATCAAGTTGCATAGAGAAATATTTAGATTCTAGACACTATTTCCTGACATTATCTATCAACATTCAGCAGGCACATCACCTTTTCCGAAAAACATCTTTCATAAAGCTATGTAATGTTGTCTATAGCATGTTTCTGCACTAATAGCCTGAATTCACAAGAACGATCAGTGTTTGCAGCTGAAAGCCCATTTGGTCCAGTAGAGTATACCTGCAAGATACATGTGGCAGGCCAGGTTTGAGACATGAACATTTCTTAGGTTATCGCATAGATTTTGTCTACTTCAACTGGTTTGAACTATGTAACCCTGTACTGTACCTAGCATACAGGCAAACAATGCCTATATCTTCCTAGGATTCGGCTTTTGTGTGGTGATGTCCGGCGCAATTCGTGTGCATGTTTTTTTAAAATTTTAAATTCCCAGATGAATATCAACAAGCTTTTTTTTTAATCTTTGGAGAAGTCTATTTTTGGTATGTGGTGACAACATATTGCAAATTCATGTATTTGTTCTATTAAAAAGTGGACCGCATTTGTTGAGATTGACATGCGATGTGTACTTTTCTCCAGCAAGGTTATGGTTATTTGTTCCAATGATGCAAGCGTACTTATTTTACTCTACAATTAAGTTTGGGACTTTTTGAGGACTGTCTAGACGTGCATACTCAGATGTTTTGTTTATTATTTATGTATTCACTTCTCTTAAAAGGTCCGTGGCAAAGCACGGGCATTGTATTAGTTTGATAACATTAGGCCTATTTATGACATTCTCTCGCTTTTCCTTTTTTTGTGGTTTTCCAGAAAATAAATTCCAAACAATCTAGAAAATTATGGAAAGTCAAGTTGCATAGAGAAATATTTAGATTCTAGACACTATTTCCTGACATTATTCCTATTTATAAGCTATTTTTTCCTAAACATATGATTAATCAGCAATAGACACTCAAACATAAATATATATTTCTATATGTTTAGAAGTAAGCGTTGTTTTTAATTGCATATTTGGATTCTACATATTTTTCTAAATTTGTAGACATTTTTCTATTTTTTTGATTTTTTAAGAATTTATTTTCTAGAAAACCATGTGAAGAAAAAGAGGAAAGGGAGAGAAATGAAAATGGAGATAGTGTCGTGAAACAGAAAAAATTGTTGCCATGGTGTCACTGTCAGTGGTAAATACAGGAAAAAAACGTTTACTTTACTTCCACGACTATGATGGTGCAAACGATTGACCCTTGGTCCGGAAAATGATGTATTGATTTTCCTGAAGTATGTTAAGCATGCTTATGTACTCAAGCGCATCCTACCCATACTGTCACGGTGGAACGAACAGCCTGGATGAAAATCAGATTTCCAGTTGCCTAACCTTAGTCGGTCCCTGTGTAAAAAAAAGGTATTAAAGGCAATGTTCTATCATCGATTGAATCTGAAATTAGGAGCGACTTATGAACAGTCACCTGTTTTTGTAATTAGGAGCGACTTAACAGTACGTGCCCCATACTTAACAATTCCGCTGGCATGTTGGACCAGAGTTCAATCAGTGAGTGCCCCATACTTAGCAACATTGAGCCTAAATAAAGGTAAAAATTCAAAACTGTGTGTTTAGGACGCGTGGCGTCCGGAGCGCACGCGGACGATCAGGCCCCAGGCATCGAACGGCCAGCACTCGTGGCACCCGGAGCGCAGGCAGGCGACCAGGCCCCAGACATCGGGCGGCCAGGACAGGTGGCGCCTGGAACGCAGCCAGGCGATCAGGCCCCAGGCATCGAGCGACCAGGACATATGGCGCTTGTCGAGCAGGCGTTGGGCGAGAGCACAGAGGCAGCAGGGGGTACGCGGGCCCCATTGTCAGTGATAAAAGACGAAGGTGAAAAGAAACTTTCTTGCTAAGGATTTCTTCATGATACACTAAATTCGGATCATTCAATGTGACGAAACGGCCTTGACAGAGTAGGCGGGGGTCTGACAGCATGATTACCCCCGCCCTGCTAGTGATGTCGGCTACACTGTGGCTGTCTCCGTAGCCGTCCGTTCGCGCCAGCTACGGTGTGACAAAAAGGTGCTCGGAGTATGCAGGCCGCTCTGTCTTATCTAACCCGTCCTGTTGTCAGGGCAGGAGCAGGGGAGATGGCGGCGAAGACTAGCACTTGAGGAATGATGGTTATAGTGGTAGGATCATTTAATTTGAATTGTGTAGCGCGTTGCAACCCACGCCAGCCTGAGTATATAAGCGTTGGGGGTGCATTTGTAAAGGGGGTTCGGAGATCGATCCCAAGATCAGACTCTTAAAGACTATCCAGTTCGTATGTTGCAAGAAACTTGAACAATACTAGGGCTATTACCCGATCAGGGGGCTTGAACCTGGGTAAAACTTAGTGTTTGTTTCTTTTGTTCTTGCGCCAAAGAGAGAGGAAAGGAGCGGGCTAGCTACGCACACCCCCACTGCCGAACAACCGGATTAGGTCCCGAAAAAACCTGTCAGCTGAAATACGCCCACACCGAGCTATAGATATTAATATGTTTTTCCCAATGGTTAGTCGGCCATTATACTAAGACCTAGACCCGTATAGACCTAGGAATTAGGGAGAGGAATTCATCTTAAGTTTCATATTTGAATGTAAATAGAATGCTTATGTACCTTGCAAACATCATACAAGCAGACATTATATTTATCATTAATTTGTTGGATTGATATAATACTAAACACAACAAGAAATTGTTTAAAAGAATAAGGACAACCTTCGTACCCCAAATAAGCAGAAATCTTGAAAAGAAAGAATCAAGATATAAATATTAATATATTTTCCTATGAGATGAAAATGGAATTTTATATAAGTCGTTAAAGTAGACACTTATGTCAATATCGACAAACCATTTGAAAATCATAGCACTACATAAAGGCCGTAACGAATATGCATGGTCTTGAAGTAGTACATTCCGCGTTGTCAGTTTTGTGGTTTGCATGTTGAATAAACTCCTCTATGAATATAAAGCAATATGCGTAGCACAAGTGTTAACTGGATATGTGAAGAGAACTTTAACTAAGCATAAAAACTCAAGTATTCTTATGTTCATGAGATGCGTAAGATGAATGAAATAAATATTCAACACACTAAGTTTTGGAAGAATTTTGCAGACTTAATGTCATTTCCTGCTCATACTTTTTAATTATGCGTTAACGGATTTAAATGAAAAAGAATTAAAGAAATACAAGATTTAGGAGAAAAATTCACGTGTTATAGAACAAATATTAAATCGAGAAGTTCAAGTACCCAATACCAAATATAATGATGAAATAATGTTGGGTGGACCAAATAAAACGATGAAGAAATGTTGGGTGGATTTGTATTCATTTTTATTTAAGTGAGTTTTCATAAAAGTTCCTCACATGAAATTTTTAATTAGACATATTCGTGCACACAATAAATTTATGCTATATACTTTTTTTCAAAAAAAATTTCTGCTAAATTTTAATGCAGTTTAGATGAGACATATGCATTAAACACCAAAGTGCAAGAGAGGAGTTCTAAAAAACCGCACCCCACACGTATTTGTGTTGGCTTTTGGTCTTGGAAAACCGCCCCCCCCCCTATTTGTATTGGGCTTTGGTCTTGCACGATATGATTGGGATAGGGCCCACATATATCTCTTAGCAGGTTAGAGCATTTGTAACCGTCACTTTAAAATACTATAACTCTGGATAGAGTAGCTGATGGAGAAAATGAATCTTTTAGAGTGTTATGTAAAATGTAAAGGAAATTTAGAGTGAAGGATAGAGGAAGTACTTCCTCCGTCCTAATATATAGGGTGCATAAGTTTTTTAAGTTGTTCCATAATATAAAGCGTCTTCCCATTATTTTTTTGAAAAAGACGAGAAATTAACTCATAGTTAAACTATTCACACTATAAAGTGCATGCTTTTGCTAGCTTTAGCTATTAAAGCTATTAATTAAGTGCATGGGAAGGAGAGCATGCTTCGAGTAACGAGATAATTAAAGATGATTTACTCTCTTAGACACCATTTATTGGTATTGATGAAAATTTTTATATGCCTTATATTTTGGGACGGAGGGAGTAGTTAATAGTGAAATAGAGGGTGAGGATAGAGGGCACGATGCGGATGCTCTTACCAGTATATAAGGACAGGAATATTAAAATAATAATTGTGTCCCTACATCTATGTTCTATCTACTTTGTGCATCATTTTCTCGTTCTTAATCTATATTTGTGATCGTATCAATAACCTTGAAATACACCCGACATTGGGTCGTCTAACACTTCTTTCGTCTCACCACCTGTTGGTGCTCATTCCTTCTCAATTCCACGGATCTGCTCATCGTCGTAAGTCATGCATTCCCTTAATTGTACCGTTGCTTTCTTCTTCCTTCCGCCGCACGCCCGCACAGTTGTCGCCATCTTTGTTAGCTCTACTTCGTCAGCGCAGATCATGTCTTCTTCATCCCGTCCACAAGAACCCTCTTCATCGCTTCACTCAGTACGTCTCTCTCTTATCCGTTTTCGCCCAGGAATTAATAAAATAGAGCATCAACCAGGAACACGGCGCGCGCTAGCGCTATTTCCCCTCTAGTAGACATGAAACCTAGTTTAGAAACCTCATAGGCACAAAACATAGGTGCGTTAATCTTATACTCCTATATTACCAACAAAAAACATAGATGCACAAATCTACAGATGTAACAACTCTCCCATGAAGCGGTTCCATGCCTGGGACCTCTGGTCGCTCTTCAGTACTTGCCTTCCCATGCAGCGCTTAGCCGCTTGCAATCGACGATGTACGCGAACCCATACGCCATGTTCATGAGCGTCGCCTCGTGCAGGTCCCGGCTCGCCGTGGCCGTGGCGTCGGCCGAGAAGAACACCCGGAACCCCCTCACGAACGCGTCCCGCGCGGTGGTCTCGCAGCACAGGTTGGTCATCACACCCGCCACGATCACCTCCTCGACGCCCGCCCCCCGCAGCGCCTCCTCCAGCCCCGTGCCGGCGAAGGCGCTGTACGTGCTCTTCTCCAGGACGAGGTCCCCCGCGGCGCGGCCGGCGCCGGGGAGCAGCTCGGCGGCCAGCGTGCCGGCGGCGATGTGGTCCCCGGGCCACCACTCGCCGAGCGGGCCTGTGCGGGGCACGGGGTCGACGTGGCGAGTATAGACAACTCGAGCGCCGGCGGCGCGGCAGAGCGCGACGGTCGCGGCGATGGCCGGCATGACCGGCTCGACGAGCGGCGCGAAGTGGCCCTGCACGTCGATGACGAGGAGCGCCGCCGCGCGGGGGTTGGGGTCGCGGCGGCGCGTCTCGTACCTGTTGTACGTGGGGGGAGGTGGCATGGCGGCGGAGTCGGCGGACAAGCTGAGCCTGCGCGGTGAGATTGCCGCGCGCTCGACCACAGATCTGGGACGGCGCGGTGCGGTTGAGCTGTGCCCGGCACGGATCAACTTAGGGATTTGGAAGTTTCGAAAACGAGAATGCGAGAGGCTTCTAGATAAGCAGCGCCCACGTCAGTGTTCGGACGTGGAGCTGGCTCGTACACGGCAGATACAGTACTAAGACACGTAGCTCGGTTGGTGTCCACGGGAACGTCCCCTCCGTCCTCGACGAGCTCTCAAAACACATAGCCGAAACGGTTCGAGTGTCCTGCAATGCAAGTACCTGGCTTTTTCCATCTGCTACCATGGCTGCCCACAACATAGGACGTCTACATACCATCATGTCAGTTTTTTCTGCTCAAAGCCAAGCTAGCCAAGCAAACTTTTCTGCTCCGATCAATCACATAAACTTTCTGAGCATGGCTAGATAACCTCGTGCAAGGGAACCAAACGTATGTACTTGACTAATGGTTCGCTTTCGCATACAAAATATGTGAAGTGTTTATAATAAGATAAAATAGGGGATCGAGGAGATGTAAAAAAGAAAAAACAAATGGAAACCGAATGGGGTAGCCGACCCATCTAAAAAGTCTGGACAACTTTCCCATTTAAATCTCAAAACGACCTCAAAATACTACGGTGTTACTCGACCCATCGTAAAAAAAAAAAAGTTTGCTTTTAATACTAGTTTTGTTTTAAAGGGTACTTTCAAAGCATGCTTTCTATCGGTTCTAACTTCTGAGCATTCCGTGTTACATAAAAAAAAACATTGATACAAGGTGTCATTGGTCTGAGCTCGACAAACACACTTAGCGACGCTGGCGCTCAGGTCATACGCGGCCGTGGTCAGCTCCCCACCTGCCACAGCCTTAACTCCCCCTCCCGCCCCATTTACTGCTGCCTTACCACACCGGGCTGCCATTCATGTCCAACCACCGCCGGCTCGGAGGTCTCGGCTCCGCTCCGTCATCGTCGCTCCATCGGTCGCCGAGCCTCCCCTAGAATGGCATCGCGTCTGCCGGAAGCTTAGGAAGCATGCGCCGCGCCCTTCCTCTTCGAGGGGCGGATTCATGGCGCCTGAGCTGCGCCAGCGCCTCCAAGCCAAGCTCGCCCTGCTTAAAGGCCGCTGCTTGCGGTGCTTCGCCAGGGATCACCGTGCCGCCGCTTGCCGGGACCCGGTCCGCTGTCTCCTCTGCCGCCGCTCCGGCCACCAAGCTCACGAGTGCCGGCGCCACGCGGCCCCCTGCCCCCGCCTCCTTCCACGTCCAGCGCCCACCCACCCCAACCACTGCATCGCACTACTCCCAGCCCCACCGGCTTCCTTCGCCATGGCTCCTCCACGCCGCTCCGTCTTAGCTGCCCAGCGCCCACCTTCCACCCGCATCAGCGTTGAAGTCTCCGATGCTATGCGCTCCGATGTGTCTGAACTCCACCACCGAGGCATCGTCGTCACTCTCTCCGGCGGACCTCACCCTGATTCCGATTCGGTCGCCCGCGCCATTAGCCACTTCACCGACATTCCCCTTCACGACATTCGCATCTCCCATCTCTCCCACCTATGTTTCCTCGCCCGCTTCACCCTCGCCGAACAGGCAAGACTCGCCGCCCGCCGCTCCTTTCGGGTCAATGGCCGCCATTTCGGCCTCTCCGCCATCCCGCTCGACCCGCATGCCGACGGCGACGCCGGAGCAGTGCGTTACCGCGTCCGCGTCTTCGTGGAGGGGCTGCCGTTGCACGCGTGGTCCGCTGCAGTGGTAGAGCTCGTTTTCGCCGGCGCCGGCCGTCTTGACATTGTCGAGGATGCCACCAGACTGCGCCTGGATACCTCCTCCTTTCGTGCCTGGATCTGGACCCGCGACCCCGCCTCCATCCCCCTGGAGGTGGAGGTGGAGCTCGTGGAGCCCTCCCCGTACATGGAGGCTCGCCGTGGCGGTGACCGCGGCCCAGCTAGACTTGCCGGCGCGCCACGTCCCCGGTCTCCGCACACCTCGATCCACCGTCTCCTCCTCAACATCGACCAGGTGGAAGACTTCTCCTCCATTGCTGCTCGTCTTGGTGGTGGAGCTCCGGTCACTGACCCGCACCTCTGGCAGCTGGGGTTCTCGGGCTCCGTCCCTCGGCCGGCGGCGCAGGATCCTCCTCGCTCGTGTCGCCCTCTGTTCGTCCCCGCCAGGCGCCGCGACCCCGACAGCGAGGACGACGACGCCGCTCACCACGGCGACTCCTCCCGCCTCCGCCCCGGCAGGTCTCCACGGTAGCGCCATGCCAGTGGCTCCTCCCCAACCGTCCAGCGCCTTCGCAGCCGCTCCCCGCCGCGCCGCCGGGAGTCCGTCCACGAGCTGGCGGCGCGCTCCTCTGTCGCTGCCTCCGAGGCACTTGTTGCTGACCAGTCAATGGGGGGCCCACCAGACCTGGCCGCCCTGCCAGCCTCGGGGAATGGAGGTTCAATTTCCTCCTCCCCTCAGCGCGCGTTGCCCACAGCGGGATTTCTTCCAGTGGGTTCTAGCCCACTGTTAATCCCTTCTGGACCTACGCCTCCCACGCTTTGGGCCTCAACTTCCTCCACACTCCCAGCCGTTTCGGCCTAGCCTGCCCTGTCGGGCCCATCCCACCTAGGTCATGCTCCCTTGGTCCACAAAGATGCTGCTCCTTTGGTTGACATGTCCGGAGATCTACTCTTTCCACCATCTACTACCATCTTCTCGCCTACTCCCCCACCCACCCCGCTGTTGATCCGATGCCCTTTGAGGCCAGGTTGCGTTCCCCTATTCCACCGCCCTCAGTGGAGGCCCTCCTCGCCAAGGCCACCCTTCTGTCCCCGGCGCCCTTAATCCCCTCCCTGCCAACTACACGCTCTCGTCCACGCACCAGGCCTCCAGTTTCTGTTCGTCGAAGCCCCAGGATTGCCTCAGCAAGGCCGTCTTTTGCCTCGGCTGGCTCCTCCTCGGTCCCCGCCATCCATAAGGCGCAGGGCCTCCTAGCTCGCAAGCTAGGCCTTCCTCCCCCTACCTCTGTTGACGACCTTGCCACTCAGCTTCAGTCCCTTTTTTCATCTGCCCAGCTAGACGCCACCACGTTTGCCACCGTCTCTGACCTTTGCGGCCTTTCAAAGCCCTCCCTTGACCTCCCTTTGGTTGGTTCTGATGCGGTGGAGGGCGGTGTTGCTTGTGCGCCTTAGTCGCACCCCCAGCCCACCTTGTGCTCTTATTCCCTCATGATTAGTTGTTGTTGTTGTTTTTCATCCCACCTGCGTGTGGGCCTGTGTGGTAGCTGTAGCAGGCCTGAGGCCTTTGTTGTTCTGGGTCCGCCTCCGGCATGTGTTGCCGCTTTGTATCCCCGTCCACCTGCGTGTGGTCTTACCCCTATTCCGCCTACGAGCGGCGTGTCTTCGGCCTTCTCGCACTTTTGTACCGGTCACCTGCGTGTAGCACCCCCCAACCACCTGCGAGTGTCTCTGGCTTTTTTCACACTTTTGTACTGGCCACCTGCGTGTGGCACCCCCCAACCACCTGCGAGTGGTCTTGTCTACCTTCCGCCTGCGTGTGGAGTGTCCTTGGCTTGCCTTCCCCTGCGTGGATCTAGGCTTGCCCTCCAGTTGTCTAAACCCCTCCCTTCAAGGTGGGGTCTTAAGTTGTTTTACCCTTCGTGGGTCTGTGGTCCTCTACATTCTCCCCAACGAGAGTCCTTAGCTGGAACGTGTGCGGCTTAAACTCCGCGGCCAAGTGCCAAGTTGTCACCAATTTAGTCAGACTCTACAACCCTTCCATCCTCGCCTTACAAGAATCCAAGCTCTCTGATCCTTCCCCCAGGTGCTTTTGGAAACCTGCGGGCACCGGCTTCGGGGCCACCTGTCTCTCCCGGCCTCCGGTACGAGAGGAGGTTTGCTACTCTTCTGGGATGACTCTATCGTCCAAGTGTCCGACCCTCTCATCCTCCAACACTCCATCACCGCAAGGTTTACGCTGCTCTGCTCCCAAGTCTCTTGGGTCGTCTCCAACATCTACGGCCCCCCACCGCCACAGACAAAGAAGCCTTTCTTCAAGAACTCACCTCGATCGCAAACCACTTCTTGGGCCCCTGTTTGTTGATAGGGGACTTCAACCTCATATACCAGGCTGCAAACAAGAACAACCTCAACCTCAATCGCCGCCTCATGTCACGATTCCGGACGGCCTTGGATTCCTGCCATTTGAAAGAGCTACACCTCTCCGAGGGTCGCTTCACCTGGAGCAACGAGCAAGCCAACCCCACCCTAGTCAAACTCGATTGGGCCTTCTCCAATTCAGACTGGGAACTGCTCTTTCCGTCCAGCTCCCTGATCCCGCTTTCTTCCACTGCCTCTGACCACTGTCCGCTTCTCCTCACCGCTGAATGCCTGCCTTGCCCGCCTAGGCGTTTTCGCTTCGAATCCTACTGGACCAAGATGACCGGTTTTAAGGAGGTGGCACAACAAGCCTGGTGCTAGGTAGCACCAAACCTACCTACTAACCCACTCCTCCGTTTCAAGCTCAAGCTCTCCCGTACGGCTGCTGCACTAAAAGCCTAGAGCCGCAACCTCATTGGCAACACTAAAATTCAACTAGCAGTGACCTCGGAGATTATCCGTCTTCTCGATGTTGCCATGGAGTCGTGAAGACTATCCGATGCCGAGCTCAATCTACGCGGCCTTCTAAAACTTCAGACCCTCGGCCTCTGTGTAGTGGAGCACATGAAGTGGAAACAGCGCTCCCGCCTCTCCTGGCTTAAACTCGGAGACACGAACACCAAATACTTTCATCTGCGAGACAACAGCTGCCGACGCAAGAACTTCATACACTACCTGCAATCTCCCAATGGCTCGCACACGGAGCACCAAGACAAAGCGGAAGTCCTTCACCAACACTTCAACTCCATCTTCGGCGACGACGTGGCATCCACCCGAACCTCTCACGGTTGCTCTTTCAATTGGGATTTCCTGGGTCTCCCATCCCTGGATCTTTCGGCCCTAGAGGTCGACCTCACCATGGACGAGCTTAAGCGGGTAATTTTCAGCCTTCCCAACGAGAAGGCTCCGGGCCCCGACGGCTTCACCTGGGATTTCTACAAGTCTTGCTGGGATTCATCGCGGGCGACCTCTTCGCAGCCTTGCAATGCCTGTTTTCTCTCCGCAGCCCCGGGTTCGAGGCTCTTAACTGCGCCCTCATTGTGCTAATTCCAAAAAAAGATAACCCCATGACGCCGTCCGACTTTCGCCCAATCAGCCTCATCCACAGCCTGGGCAAGCTCTTCACGAAGATCCTCTCTCTTCGGCTATCCCCGTTCTTGGATGACCTCATCTCACCCTGTCAGAGTGCCTTCATTAAGCATCGTCACATTCAAGATAATTTCCTCTTCGTCCAAGGCCAGGCCAAATCACTTCACCAAAAACGTATTCCAGCCCTGCTGCTGAAGCTCGACCTTTAGAAGGCCTTCGACTCTATTGCTTAGCCTTACCTGCTTGACAACCTCCGGGCCCAAGGCTTTGGAACACGCTGGCGGAACTGGATCTCCTTGTTGCTTGCCTCCTCCTCTTCTCGTGTCCTGCTAAATGGTCACCCCTCAGAGATCATTCGCCATACCAGAGGCCTTCGCCAAGGTGACTCTCTCTCGCCGATGCTCTTCAACCTAGCCATCGAGCCCCTACACATCCTACTTCAGAGGGCCACAGAATTAGGGACATTGTCCCCCATTCGATGTTCGCCTGCCAACCTCCGCATGTCCCTCTTCGCCGATGACGCGGCAATTTTCCTCAATCCACTCAAGGAAGATGTGTCTGCCCTTTCATCTATCCTACAAGAATTTGGCGGAATCACCGGGCTCAATACCAACTTTTAGAAAAGCCAAGTCACCCCAATCCGTTGTGAAAATATCGACCTAGATGACATCCTTTAGGACTTCCGGCAGAAAGGACTTCCTTCCCCATCAAATATCTTGGGTTTCCCCTGTCCACCAAACGACTTCGACGTATTCACTTCCAACCGCTAGTGGACAAAATTCACAATCGCCTTGCCAGTTGGCGTGGGCCGCTTTTGTCAAAAGGTGGCCGTTTGACCTTGCTCAAGGCAGTCCTTTCGGCTCTACCTTCTTACATCCTCTCTGTCATACAACCGCCCAAGGCCGTCTTGCAGAAGATTGACCAGATTAGAAGTGCCTGGCTCTGGAAGGGTTCAGACTCCATTTCAGGTGGTCAGTGTAGGATAAGTTGGCGCATTGTCTGCTCACTTACCTCCATTAGGGGCCTCGGGGTCCCCGACCTAAATTTCTTCGCCAGGGCCCTCCAAACCCGCTGGCTATGGCTTTCCAAAACCCCCAACCCTGCCCCTTGGGCCGGCCTACTAGACACCCCTCCAAAGTCAAACTCGGATCTTCTTCACTTGGGCTCTGCGGTGACATTGAAAAACTGTTCCTTCACGTCCTTCTGGGAGGACCTCTGGCTATTTGGCTGCGCCCCAAAGGACCTAGCCCCTCAGCTCTTTGTAGCCTCAGCAAGACGCAACAGGTCAGTCAAAAACGCCCTCTCAAACAACAACTGGCTAAATGACCTCAGAGGGGGCATGCTGCCAGAAATGATCCCGGAGCTCTTGTTGCTGCTCTCCAAGGTTTCTCTCATTGCGCTCTCCGAAGATGAGCCGGACCTGGGATCCTGGCGTTTCACACCGACTGGTTCCTTCTCGGTCCGCTCGACCTACCGTCTACAGTTCACTGGCCGCTGTCCAGCTCCCTCGCTGCTTAAGGTCTAGAAGCTCTGGGCCCCATCCAAATGCAAGTTCTTCCTCTGGCTTCTTCTACAGAATCTCGTCCTCACTACGGACGCCCTGCAACGTCGTCACCTTCCTAACTGCTACTTCTGCGCCCTTTGCCGAAAGAACTTGGAGACGCCAGAACATTTGTTCCTGGAATGTGACTTCACCACGTTCACCTGGAGGCATTTGGTTGCCCTTTTCAAGGCTCCCGCTCTGGATCCGGCTCGCTGGAAGGGAGGTTGCCTCATCTCTTGGTGGGAGGAAGACATTCTCAAATCCGGGTCCCACAATGATGTCCTCTCCATCGTTTCAGGGACCATCTGGCACCTCTGGATCGAGCGTAACAACCGCATCTTCCACGCAAAAGAGAAAAACAGCTTGTCATTCGTGCAACACCTTTCCGACGAGCAGCATCTCTGGGAGGCGGTAGGAGCCAGTCTAGCTTTGGAGTAATCTAGCCCACTTGCACCTTTTTCCCCGGGGGGGAGGGACTAATCCCCTCACCATTTACTTGTAATTCTTCTTCTTTTGATCAATAGATGGCAGTTCTCTTGCTCTTTGCTAAAAAAAAAAAAGTACCCGGCTTTTTCCATGTGCTACCATGACTGCCCACAGCATAGGACGTCTACATACCATCATGTCAGTTTTTCTGCTCAAAGCCAAGCTAGCCAAGCAAACTTTTCTGCTCCGATCAATCACATAAACTTTGTGAGCATGGCTAGATAACCTCGTGCAAGGGAACCAAATGTATGTACGTACTTGACTTGGCTATCGCATACAAAAAATCTGAAGTGTTTATAATAATATAAAATAGGGGATCGAGGAGATGTAAAAAAGAAAAAAAAATGGAAACCGAATGGGGTGGCCGACCCATCTAAAAAGTCTGAACAAGTTTCCCATTTAAATCTCAAAACGACCTCAAAATACTACGGTGTTACTCGACCCATCGTAAAAAAAAAATTGCCTTTAATACTAGTTTTGTTTTAAAGGGTACTTTCAAAGCATGCTTTCTATCGGTTCTAACTTCTGAGCATTCCGTGTTACATAAAAAAAAACATTGATACAAGGTGTCATTGGTCTGAGCTCGACAAACACACTTAGCGACGCTGGCGCACATCCGAGGCCTAGCGAAGCGCGCAGCATCCAAGCATGTGAGGGGAGACTCTCTGAGAAACACGATACCAAATACAAATGTTATGGAAATGAAGAAAAAAGAATGTACACATGCTCACTTCCTCCTTACATATATAATCCAGTTCTATGCTCAGTCTATACAGGGCCAAACGCCCTTAGGGGTGTTAACTGTCCTTCTATGGGTGAATGACCTCGACAACCTTCGCACGCTTTTCCTTCATTACCAGGCACAAAGGTCATTCATCCTTACATTGTGTGTGTATTTGTTTCTTGTTGGGGGAGGTGATCGAAATGTCTTTCCACCGTTTATACTAAAGTGGAGTTACAAGAGATTTACACTTTATGGGCTGTTGTAGTTGTCTCCTTATCTTATTATGCTCATCCTGATATACAGTGGGCCTCAGCTTTCACGGTTTGTCTCCTGCTTTCATAACTCCCAAGTTGATCCTTCCATTCTTTTGGGAGGCTGTCATAAGTTGCATCCTCTCTTCACCTTCTCCTAGCTCCCTCGGTCTTTGGCAAGGCAACTCTGAAAGCGTCATTGCTTAGAGCAGCTAACTGTAGAGTTCCTAATCCATATAATTTTCTAATATTTTTTAGTATTTATCTTATTTTCTAATGTGTTAAAAGATAGGGGCATAAGCATCTTTATATACTTCAACAATGGTTTGACTTGTTAAAAATGACATCATTAAATAGTACAAAGCCGAACACGAGCGTCGCTGGGGCGCCACGTGGCTAGCCTCCCGGCCCGACGCCACCGTAGCCGTCGGATCACACGCGTCACTAGTAGAAGGTACATAGCCGTAAATGAGAGACTGCGAATGAGATGACACACATAAAAAAAAGGGCTAACGTGATAGCATAAATGGGATTAGAAAACTTTGTCGGTGGTACGTAGATTGAACCCAAAATCCTACGCGGACGGAGAAAAAACAATTTAAGGTGCAGCATTGGAGTGCGTGTCACAGCCGAACACCAAGCTAATCTGTAGCTAAACGCAAAGATAGTTGTGGGCTTGTGTTACGTACGGCTGTCCGCATGTCCGAATCGATCATGGCCTACAGCCACGGCTCGAATTGCTCACGCGGCCGTATGTACCCACAAGCAGGGCCGGGCGGCCCAGTTTGTCAGCTATCGCGCCCATCTGATACTAATCATGGCCTCATGGGCGGTAGTGCCTGAAAAGCCCGCGCAGAAGTGTTTGACACCACGAACGCGGGAATTTTTAATTTTTATATTTATTTTTATTGTTTTATGCAAAAATGTATCCCGTTTTCGACATTAGACAATACTACTAGTAATATTAGCATAGAATATTATACCTGAACTGAACGAACTGAAAAGAACTGAAAGCGAGAGAGTGAGTGTGTGAAGGCTGCTCTGCGTGTGAAGCCTACAAGTGTGTGAAAAGAATTGAAATCGAGAGTGCTGCGTGTGAAGACGAACGGCAGGGCGCGATATATACACTCAATTTTGTGATCACTGTGATTTCTAATCGGTATTAATTAGCGCAAATCATATAATTACTGTTTGATTAATTAAAAAGTTAGCACTATTTTGTCGGTGGGGGATTATTTTATTATTGTTTTCGCACTATTTTGTCGGTAGCCAATTATTTTATTATATTTCGTGCACTATTTTGTCGGTACGTATTATTTTATTATTTCTTTTTGCAAAAGAGGCCGGGGGGATTAGGGGCGGGTGGGCGCTGCGTGCCGCAGCCACGCAGGGTGGCGACAGCTGAGGATTATTTTTGTAATTTTCTATTCCTGTGGATTATTTTATTAATTTTCTATTAACTGTTGATTATTTCTGTAATTTTTCCCATAGCTAAACCCTGCACAATGCAGAATCGGCGCCAATCGTGCTTTCGAAAAACGACAGGCAGCTGTGGTCGCGCTTCCAGGGCGCGACTAGAGTCTGTCGCGCTTCCAGCGCGCGACGGGACGCTGGCCCTCACCTCGTCCTTCCCTGCTCGCCGTGCATGGCATGCTCGTTTCTTCAAAAAACGATAGCTATCTGGTCGCGGTTTGAACAAACGACCGGGGTATATTTGTGTCTAACGTCAAAAACGGGATACATTTTTGCATGAAACAATAAAAATAAATATAAAAAAATTAAAAATTCACGAACGCGGCGAGCTCGGCCTTCGCATGAGCCGAACCACCTCCGTGCCGCCCTCTGGCCGTCCAGCGTCTTCTCTTCGACGGTAGGCACGTAGCCCTCCACCCAATGCAGCACTATTCTCTTCCTCGACATGAATGCTATCTTCGCGTTCCTGCCTTGTGGATTACTCCGTACAATTTACAAATACTAGTAATACAAATTAAATGCTGTAGAGTACGTACACTTATTCAGATCGTCTACACCTGCTGTTCATTTTCTGCTGAAACGGAACTGACACTACATTTGCGATATGGCGTGCTGAAGCCCGGTTCTTTCACTGGAGCTAAATGGAACTTTCCACGTATATTTTTAGATATATTGGAATAGATATCGTGTATGTCCACATGAAGTTGATTTAGGAACTTGCAGCATATGGTACTACTCCATCCAATTCTAAAAAAAAATGATGTTCAAAATTTGTTCTAACTCAAGACCTGTTTTTTTGAGCTGATTTGAATGGCTGAAATGAATAAACTTCGAGAGCTTCTCGAGACAGTCTCAAGATTCGAATCCATTTCGTTTCACTTACTTTTTAAAGCGTTAGGACCCACCTTCAAAACAGCGAAAAAATGGACTCAAAACATATGCCTTTTCAAAACGTAAATAAGTCCTTAAACTGTTAAGCTGCAAAGAATAGGGCCTCGGTTTTAAAACTTTAACGGTAATATGGTAATTTTTATGATAAATTTTAATGGTAAATTTGGTCGAACACATTTAGATTTGTCTTGAAAAGCACTTTCATAATATGGTTTTTTTTTATTAATTTATAAATAAATAACAATGACAATTAGTAGTCAAAAGTCTATTTCAAAAACCATGTCAATCTCAAACCATCATGTTTTTAGAAACGAAGGGAGTAGTATGAAGTTTGCACACCGTGTTGACAAACTCCCAAATTCCAAGGGTGGTGAGAGAGATGAAAATAAATGTGATAGATACAAATTGACATGATGTTTTCTAGAGTCGCCTTCCTTTTTTCCCACCACGTTGTTACATTAGGGATGGGATTCATAACGCTTCCTGCTCGAAGATAGGCCAGGGCGGCAAAGGATCCGCTGTGGGTGCTGGTGTAGTGGGATCAACTGATTAATAAGGTCAAAGGTAATTGAGGAAGGTGGGCAAAGTGGGCAAACCCTACTAGAATAGGTTAACATGACGAACGGGAGTTGATGGGAGCAGAGCATAGAAGGAGGTAGTAGGGTGGTGCCGGTGAGGTGGCGGCATAGGGGTAAGCATGGGAAGAAATTGACATCAGTTAGTGGGAGTGGTGGGAAATTGTGGGGAGGCTGTGAAATTTGATTTTTGATTTTTTAGGTGATTGTGTAATAAACAATCCCACCATAAAACGACTAGTAAACTCTGAAGCGACAAAGGACCTCCTCTTTTGTTGTCGGGGTTTTAAGTTGCGTGCGTGTTTGACTTCCAGGTTGTAGTGCAGCGTCAGATCATAATCATGCATGGATGGCGACGACACCTCAACGCCGAGTCGCCTACTCATCGTATCAAATGTCGTTGGTCAACCTACAATTTTTTTTTGACAGAGGCAAGCTACAATTGGTAGGTTAACAAAGCGTAGCGTGGTGAAGTGGAGTGCAAGATATATCAGGAACAGGTATAGGTAGTGTAGGTAGCTGATTAAGCTGAGCCAAAGCGATGGAGCCAGCAGGCGCAATTTTCCTATCCAAACATGGATGTCCCATATGTTCTCACCATATCTGAGGCCCCCAACACGTACTTGGTAAAGTCAGAACGTATAAACTTAGGACTGCACGCTCGTTCGAACCTAAGAATTGGCACATTACTGTCAATACATTTCACCGTGTTTGTACGGTTGTGGATGTCCGAAGCGTCCGCAAATTGGCACATTTGGCGCCCATCCAAACTTTACCGTTCTTCCTTGCACACCTGGAGGTTTAAACAAATCAGCTTAATCAGGCCAAAAGAATTTTAAAGCACCGCCAACACAAACGGGCATGATTTGCATTCATGTTTTGAAAACGCTAGCTGTTTCTGTTCGTCCATCTGCTTATTATACTTGCAAAGGCAGAGCACGAGCTGCGCGCACAAACGGACACCGCAAACGCACAAACGGACATGTTGCATTTACACTTGCAAATGTGGAGCACGAGCTGCGCGCACGACGACCACTCACTGGCAGCATCCAACAGGCGGTGGGCGGCCGTCACGTGCAGAGGGAAGTGCAGACGCGAATGGCACGGAGGAGGACGGCGGCGCGTCGGAGCGGAGTGCAGGGGAGGGGAGAGCGGCAGGGAGGATTAGCAGCTAAGGTTCTGTTCTTTTCAGCTTAACGGCTTAAAAGTCTAACGATTTATCTACGTTTTGAAAAGACAAATATTTTGAATTTTTTTAGTCTGTTTTTTTGCTATTTTAAAGGTGGGTCTTAACGTTTTAAAAAGCAAGTTAAACGAAATGGATCCGAATATCGAGACTATCTCGAGAAGCTCTCGAAATTCAGTTATTTTACCTGTTTAGCCATTCAGATTAGCTCAGAAGTACCGGGCCTGATCATCGTGCTTCGCTAGTCCAAGACCACACGTAAACAATACCCGGAAGAAAAAAGAGAGAGAAAGCGGTTGGGAGGGCCATCATTGGGGGAGATACCTTTGCGAGCCGGGCCCATGAAGGTATCACTGTGATTTAAAACGAACAAGCCGGACGATTAGGGATCCAACCAAACGTGGAATAGAAACAGGAAGCTCATGGGAAAATAAAAGTTTCTTTAGCAGCCTTGGCACCTTAAAGATAGCTAAATAAAAAAAAAAACAGTTCTTTAGCAAATCATCATACCAAGCTAACTAAACAAACTACAGCGCTTTAAACTGTCTAATTCAGCCATTCTGGCTTGAAAACAGAAAAAAAAAAAAAACGTAATCAAGCCAAAATATCAACATTTTGAGTTCTGCCATAGGGTAAGTTCAACTAAATGCTTTGATTTCTCGAGGACATCCAAACTCTCGAAATCCAAACGTCTTTGCATACAAAGCCTGCTAGAGCTAGAACTTCAGCTCTAGGCTTACTCGGAACTTCCTAGTTTTTTTTTTCTTGGCTTCATGTTTTTTTAGAAATGTGATCAAGCCAAGCCAATTTTTTGCTTTGTGTTCTAATGAGCTGAAGTTGATCTAGGGTTAGCGCGTTCGTGACTCATTCGACTGTCACTCGGCCAGCTATCCATCCCACTCAATCAACTACCATCTTGTTGTAGCAGGGGACACCCATCCCCTACGAACTTAGGACAGACAAACCAGAGCAGATACAACCGCCCAGGGGGCGGCGGCCCAAGGGAGCTTCGCCACCCCGAGGCGAGGCAACGGCGGATCGGAGGGGCTGCGGCCGAAGGGAGGGTCGCCCCGACCTAAGGGGAGCTTCGCCACTCCAAGGAGAGGCAATGGCGGAATAGGGGGACGACGGCCCGAAGGAAATCTCGCCTTTCAAAGGTGGGGCAATGGCGGACCAAGAGAACGATGGTCCGAGGGACGCGAAGGAGCGGAGTTTTCTTGATCGCCAGGAAGCTCGGAGACAAACAGTACAGAGGGCCTCACATGCGTCAGGGATTGTACCGCACGGTAGGAAGATACCCGTACGGAGCGTAACGACCAGGTCTCTCTGTAATCCCCTTATAACCTTGCTTTTGCTAAGGCGGCGAGGGCATTTGTATAATAACGCATTTGTGTAAGAACCCTAGGGGTTGGGGTGCGTTTCCTCCCAAAGCAACCCTATAAATTAGGAGGCCCAAGAATAATAAATGGGGGGACAAATTATGGCTAGCTACTTTGTTTGTGCTCTGCGCCCCTGAGCTGCTCCGCGAGCCTCGCCTTCGCGGGGTAGCCCCTTAAAAATCTGTTGTCTAGCTCGGGCCAACGACACATCTCATAGAAAACCACTCCCCTCACCACCCAGCACAAAATACCAATCCCCTAACTGCATCTGCCTCATGGCAGCCAACCACCGCATAGTTTTGCTTTCCTTCCTCCCTTTTTCGCCTCCAATGTCAAAATCCACCCATCTAACACATCCTCTTCCCTTTCTCTACTCTACACGCATTCCCTTCTCTCATCTCCCACATCCCTTGTCATGATAAGATGGAATAACCATCCTTCTCTTGACAGAGCAATAATGATGGGAATATAGACCGCCCATGAATGCCGCCTCTCCTTATACCTTCCGACACAGATCTAGTGGCATCAAGCATGAATTTGGACATGGGAGGCTGATAGGTTGTCCACAATCGTCGCCCCTCCTCTCCCTATCATGCCAAGATCCGATGACGATATATGACATGACTGGACAAAATAACGTCATATGAAACTAGCCATTAGTGATGAATGCTCGTGGAACAAATGAGATGGACAGTGACATATGTATTTGTTTTTATTGTGTCACCGACATATAAGGTTTGAATCCATATAAATGCACACAATGTAATTTTAGAAGGACAATCCACACAGTTATAAGGGTTGTTTGGTTGCCGGCCGTCGCGCGCCGTGCTGACGCGACGGCGTTGACTCCCAATTTGGCCGCCGCTTGGTTCATCACCATCGCTCGGTGCGCCATCGTCCTCGCGTGCCCTCGGCTGGCTGTCAGTGATTCGTCGGCGCGCCTTCTCAGAATGTCCGATTTGACCACCGTCGAAAAACACGGCGTGTGTCCTCATTCAAAAACAGGAAATTACCAAGTCCATCCAACAATACTTCCTTGTCAGAGATATGGTATATTTCACAAAAGCATTATACAGCAACATAGTGTGCAATTCTTACAATTACAAGTCTATACTATAATGAGCACGAGAATAGCACGAAATTATACCAAGTCTATCCAATAATAAGCAAAAGAATATTCTGAGCGACCATGTAACACAGGTAGCATTAAAATTTCAAACTGTCAAGGGCAAATTGATAAAACCATATTGCCAGGGAAGGGCTAATTTATTCCTCCTCAGGTAAAATTTAAGAAAACGACGCCATGTAAGAACTCAGAGGCAATAAGGTAAACTAAGCTCAGGACACAAGAGAAGTGTGCACAAAGTGTGCACATTATCAGTTCATGAATAAAGTACAGCCAATAGAAAATGGGATTTTTGACAGGCCATAATGCTTGATCTATACCTTCTGAAAATATTGTGATAACTAATTAGCAAATGGAATAATCTTATGCCCAGCATGTTCGAGAAGAACTGAAATGAAATTCAACACTTGCATCTACAAACAAAACAAATAGGGAGAAAAAAAATATAATTACCTGTGTGCTATGGACTTTGTCAAACTAAACATGCTGGTAGCATATTCTAAAATATTCTACAATATTGGTCCATGTCTGAAACAAAAATGCCTAATAACACCAAACCGATTTATCCATAACACCAAACTGAGCCACATCTATTATTTGGTTCATCTTACCATCGAAACCAGAATCTTATTCCATCCAAATTTATCCTATATATAAATAGCGCTTAAAAAATTGTGCTGTTTCCATGTTTACTCCCATAGTTCCAAAGACAATAGGAAAATTGTCCTCCTTGCAACTCTAGAAAAATCAGTAAACGTGACTGCTGATACTAGGATACCAGATTGTTGATCTACCATAGAACAAAAGCTGAAAAAAATGGTTGGAATAATAAGCTGTGGCTGAAATAAATATTAACTTTAATCCACTTTTATTCATACCACTACTACCACTACTACCACCACCACCGCCATTTGCACTCTTAACTATGGCCTTGTTCTTTTCAGCGTATCGTACCGTTGCGTATTACTGTAGCAAATTTTGTTATTTTTATATAGCCTATATGTTGTCATAATTTGCGACGATTTTTTCGTGACTTTTAGTAGTCGTTCCAAAGATTCTAAAACTATTTTTTAATTATTTTTTTATAATCTTTAGACCTCATTTTGGGGGCTCTCAAATTTGCTACAGTAATACGCAAACGCAACGATACGCTGAAAAGAACGAGACCTATGTAAACCAAACCAAGCTTACACCATATATATTTATTACCTACTTCTTAGAAGTCATAACAAAGACCACAGGAAACAATTATTGTTGGTCAATGCTGTCAATTGTAGTTGGCTGGTTGCCATTATGACAGGATGCAGACTAAAATCTATAGCTATTTACTGCAAGAAGAATTACCCAAGGATTACGACACTACAAGAAGAATTACCCAAGGATTACGACACTACCAGAACGATGGAGGTCTGAGATGGTGAGATGACACTACCATCATCGGTACCATCGTCACCATTTGCCGTTTTAAAGCAGTAGAGATAGAGACTAGGTCCTTGTACATTTCAGCTTACCATAGCGGAGCGTAGCGTTTCAGGAAAATTTGAAAGTCTTTAAAGAGAGATTTAAATATTGTAAAAAATAATTAAAAAATAGTTTTAGAATCTTTGGAACGACTACTAAAAGTCACGAAAAAATCGTCGCAAATTATGACAACACGGGATCAGACATTTAATTTTTTCGAAAGCGGCAAAGCGATATACTCGTCCAAAAAAGCGTGGAACCGGATAGGATACCAGAGTCCAGATAATATACCGGTCCTTCCATGCACCGGGTCCACGGGCACGGCCCGCTTTACCCCACCCGGTCACCCCTCCACCACCGCTTGTCCCTCCCCGCTCCCGAGGTCCCCACGCAGCACGCCGAGATCGAAGCACCAGCCGAAGCATTCGTGCGCCTGTAAACTTGCTCGCCTTCCCATCCCCTACGTACCGGCCGAAACGACGGTGTCCATCCCGTCGCCGCCTGCCTCCTCTCCCCGCCGCGTCCGAATATCCACCCACGTTCGCGCGCGCGCATAAAAGCCAAGCGCCCCGGCCCGCGCAATTATCCGCTTCCTTGTTCCCGTTCGGCGCGACGACGAATATGAGGTAGTATTTTCCGAGCCCGGTAAGAGGTCAAAATTCGGGCGTATTTTTATGGGCGGATCAGACTCGGCCCCAGCCGCAAGCGACGTGGTGGTGGTTGTGGGAGCCCCCGTGGACGGCTCTCCCTCCGACCCCCTCCCTCCTCCGGCCCAGGCGGCGGCGGCGGCGGCGCCGGAGGCCAAGCAGGCGGCGGCGGGGGTGCACGCCATGGCCGTCACCGTGGCGAGCGTCGACGCGGGCACCAGCGGCGCCGCGGAGAAGCCGTCGTGGTTTACCCCCAAGAGGTATTGATTCCCCCCCCGGAACATATGCGTGTTTCATCGGCATCCTTGGTGCGGTAGGTATGGGCTGTTTGTTGCGGCGGCGGCGCTTTCGGCGAGCTCCGGGACGGTGTTGATCCCGGATCGGGGCGATCTGGTTGGTTGGTTTGGGCTTTGGAAAATCTGGGTTCCCGCGAGCTCCTCGACTGGCCGACTGCGCGCGCCGGGCGATGCCTTGCGAATGATTGGGAGCTATCGAATTGCTTACAGGCAATGGTCATTAGCAATTGTGCTCGTGCTTTGAGCCTTTGGCGGTGCCATCTTTAGCTGCTTAATACAAATCATGGGGCAGCACGTCTTGGACTACGTCGGAGTTATTCCTGTATCTAAAAAGATTCAAATCTCGGGGGCACCTGTGTTGTGAGGTTCCAGTACTTCAAATGAGTTTTCTCGTCAGACTGGTTGTTCCACCCGTTACTTGGAGTTTTAGAACTTTTATGTTTCTCCTTGTTGGTTTCCTTATGGATCTGCGTCATGTACAAGTCTGGTGTTGGATTGACGCAATTGGAGGCGATCCAGAGACATGCAGTGCATGTGTACTTTTTAAAAAAGATATTTCGGTCTCAGGCGTCAATCAAATGTTTGATTGCCTGTTGCATCTCTGATTTGGTTCCTTTACAGTCATAATTGATTTTTGTAACTACTTCAAGTGCTGATTATTCCTTTGAATTCCCTTAAGCTTTAAGTCCCTTTAAGTGTGAATTTAGAGGGGATCGAATAGGAGGTACATCGATGATGCGCAGCACTACTGCCAAGTATTCCAAGTTGGGTGGTATTTCAAAAAATGTTCTCTATGCAGATTGCATTAGTAGTGTCGTGTGTGGTGTCCCCAGTTTGCTCATTACCTGAATTTAGCCAAGTGTTTTATGTTGTATTCTTGGTTGTAATTTCTGCAGATTGCACTAGTGGGGCGTATTCTGGTGTTTATTCTTTTTCATATTTTCTCAATGTATTTGAGGAGTCCTATCATATATTTTCTGCTTGAGCTAATTATTCTTATGATTGCAGATTACTTGTGATGTTCTGCATCATTAACATGCTAAACTATGTTGATCGAGGAGCAATAGCAAGTAATGGTGTCAATGGTAGCCGCAAAAATTGTTCTGGTGGCACATGCACCTCAGGATCTGGAATTCAGTAAGTTCCATCAGAACCTTCTCTACAAAAGGAGTACGTCCATTTTAAGAACCATGAGTTGTATCCCTGTAGAGAAACTGTTTTTGGGACTTCTTGTAGAGTTCAGAGGTGTGAAGTGTAAAATAGACTTGTTCCTCTACAAAACGTCATATTTTATTTTGTTTTCATGTACTTGCTGTGTATGCTGGCTCTTATATTATAAAATGAAAGATCATATCAGGGGTATTTTATTCTTTTAAAATTTGCGAGCTGTTATTTCTGTGCAATTATTTTGCAAGGTCTTCTTCTTCTCTTTGTATGTATGCTTTCCTGCCTGTTTGTGCCACACTGCCACTTATCTTATTTTAAAATGTAGCATAAATCACATTTACTCTATCATGTGGTTGTCATTACCGATAAGTTCGTCATAGTATCTTCTGTTTATGTTTACTCTCGATTGGCCTTACCATTTAATGTTCTCTACAGGGGTGACTTTAATCTAAACAATTTTGAAGATGGCGTATTGTCCTCAGCTTTTATGGTTGGCTTGCTAGTGGCTTCGCCAATATTCGCATCATTGGCAAAAATGTTAGATTCTTGTAGCTTTGTTTATCTATTTATACTTATTTATTAATTCCAATACTGATCATTCCACTAGGGAACAAAGTATCAAAGGTGGGAAAACACTCACAAAAGAACAATACATATAACAGATTAAAAAATTATTTATTTTGGTGTAATGGAGGCTAATGTAAGTTCCAATATTGTCCAGCCTTGAAGTGTTATTTTCAGGCATGTGACAGATTGTTTCTCCATGCAGACACAATCCTTTCAGGCTTATTGGTGTTGGATTGTTAGTCTGGACTATTGCAACGGCTGGTTGTGGATTCTCTTTTGATTTCTGGTCAATTGCCATATGTCGCATGTAAGTGAGTTGCCATTGCGAGTTGTCTGTTTTTTTAGTAAAAAATTATCATTCTTCTAATCACACCATCAATCTCCAACATATTGTTACTTAGGTTAGTTGGTGTTGGTGAGGCTTCATTTATCAGCCTTGCAGCTCCATTCATCGACGACAATGCACCAGCACCGCAGGTTCTGTTATTCTTATATATCTATAGAATGCTTTACACTAAGTTGCATGGATGTATGAACAAACGTTATTATATTATGGTCAAACATTTTTCTGGGAAATAATCTTCATCTTTGGCATATAAGCAGTCTTTGTTCTTCGGACACCTTTTGTGTTAGCTAATACATATTTACATACTATAACATATATTTATTATATTAAAGGATATGTATGAATCATGATTTTACTCTGGATCGTTATCTAGCGAATCAGAAGGAATCAATTATCAAGGATATGCATAATCATTTTTTACTCGGATGTTGTCTAACGAATCAGCAGGAATCAATTATCAATCTATGTAATGCATGCATAATTAGACCAACATATAAATATCACCTGAGTAGCCTGTTCTAAAAGGCTCAGCTGAACTGCTGAATGCTGAACTTAAAGAGCTACTAGAAACGGCAGGGAGAAGCCGGCTTGCTTGGTTTAACTTGCTTTGGGATGCAGCTTCAAGGTTTTCCAGAAACGTGGTCGAAAAAGTCAAATTTGGCTTTTGGAAACTCCACGGCTGAATTGCTTATAAGCAGTTTAGAGCAAGCTCACCATACTTATCTGATTAGTTATTCAAAAAAACTTCTTTACTAGCTGCTCCTAGATGTTGAATTAAGTGGTGGATTGCTGTTTGAATACATTCATCGAGCTATACTGTAGTGTGTTTCCATGGTTTTTTTAATAGCACTGCTGTGTACAATTTGTAATGTCTTATGTCAGTCAAAAACTTATCTTGCTACTAATTTACCAGAAAACAGCATGGCTTGCCATGTTCTACATGTGTATACCCACTGGGATAGCACTGGGCTATGTTTATGGCGGGCTGGTAAGTCTTTTGTTACACACCTTATATTTTGGTTTCATGTCAAGTCATACTGCTGTGAGTAACAAGTGCATCTTGTGTATAATTTGATGTTGTTGTTACACATTCTCTTGATAAAAATGAATTTGCCTCTTGTCAGGTTGGGAATAAGTTGCACTGGCGTGCTGCTTTTTGGGGAGAGTCCATTTTGATGCTTCCTTTTGTTGTTCTGGGCTTTACAATAAAGCCACTAGATCTCAAAGGTGTGTTTTTCTTGTATGATCTTTGTTAACTGAGGAGACATCTCTACTATTTATATAGTATTAGCAGTAATTTGGTTTTCTGACCCTGAATTTATTTCCTTCATTTTCTTTGTGGGTGGCTTTCTATGCCAGGCTTTACTCACAACACAATGGGAAAACAGTATGGGCCAATGCTCGGTCCAGAGCTTCAAGATGAGACAAGTATGTCCTTTTCATCAGTTTTTTACTTTATGTGTAAATCCCTCTTCCCATCAGTTAGTTTGGTTCTACTGCTATTGGAAGAATTTTTATACTCTGTCTGTCTTCAGAAGTGCTTTAGCTCTCCCAAGAATGAAAATGCAAGTTTTAAAGAAACTGATAGCCTTGTTTACATAACTGAATTGTAATCTGGCCTCATACTCGTTAGGATCTTGAAGATTTTCATTGGAAAGTTAAACACAAGGATAAAAACCGATGTTTTGCTAACCAAAGTGACTTATTTTTTTGGCTTTCCCTCTACTTTGAAATGCAAAATTGCAACTAGGTTTCTTTTTATGGAACAAAACAGTAACCATGTCACAAAAATATATCCTGCATGACCTTATCAATTTTCTTAGAGCTGTTTGCCAAGGGCTACTTTCCCAGAAATGTTTAGATAAAACATTGTGCTGAGCTAAAGTTGCCTCCTCATGACTTATGGGTTGTGTAACTTTAAAGAAGCTCAAGCACTGTAAACACACCCTTTTATTTAATTAATCATGTATTTCTTTGCACATATGGCAGATAATAATAGGGCTAAGCATGGTATGCCAGCTGGAATTGAGGATCCGGCAGAAGAGCTTCCGCAGAAGTTCTCACTGTACGCACCTTCTTCCTACGACATTGTTTATTTTCCTTGTTTGACCATCATCTAATTTCAGATATGCATTTTCTTTATATAACATATTTCTGTACTTTGTACAATGTTTTTTCTGTTGCTAGCCTAGGTAACAATTAGATGATGTAATTACTTGATTGATGTATTAACCTGTTGGGTTCCTTCTGTACCAAATGTCCTTTTTTTAATATTTCTCATTTTAATTCTGCAGCTCCAGTATTGGGAAGAAAATTACGACAGAAATTGGTCATTTTGGAAAAGATATGAAAGAACTACTACGAGAGAAAGTATATGTCATTAATGTCTTAGGTCAGATATCTTTTCGTATATTCTACAATTTTTGAATCTGTTATGTATATCGAGATAATTTCATTATTTTCGAATATCCTAATTTTGCAACATAACTATCTTGCAAGAGGCGTTTAAATGCCTGGACTCATGGATTGCTCGACTCTATTTTGTTTAAGAGCAAATAACCTAGACAGCAAGTTTTTTTTGGCAAAAAAGATCTTTTCCAAATGATTCCTAGCAATTTAAGGTAAGGACATGGTGGTTGTAGACTTTCCATCTGTCAAAATAAAGAACAGTAAGGTTCTCAGGTTGTATATTTCTTTGGAAATGAACCGAATAGACATCTTTCACATCAAAGTTTTATTTTTTGAATGACTTCAGAAATAAATTTCATCCTCAGATTTTTTGTGATGTGTGTGTATTTTCTTTTGGGGGTTGGAATTCACTACCTGTGCTATTGCAGGTTACATCGCCTACAACTTTGTCATTGGTGCCTATTCCTATTGGGGCCCTAAGGCTGGTCAGGGTATCTACAACATGGTATTTCCTTGTAGTCTTTTACTGATGCATGGCAATATATCGGCCTATCGGGGTGTATAGTTATTGAACCACTAGCTTTCATTTGATCAGAACTTTTCTGTAGATGCGTGGCCACTTTAGTTTTGTATTTTATATTTTGGAATGGCCATTCTGTGTTTGCATCTGCACGAAGTTCTAGTATGGTGTAGTAATAGCATAAACCTACCACTATTTTATTTTATCACACTTAAATACTACCTGTTGCACTTTCACTAGGTAACTTTTCTCATTGAACTTTGCTGTACCAGACCAGTGCCGACCTGATGTTTGGTGGAATAACAATTGTGTGCGGAATATTTGGAACTCTAGCAGGCGGTTTGATCCTTGACAAAATGGAGTCTACAATAAATAATGCTTTCAAGGTAAAGAACTTTATGTAGTAATATGTGAATTTAATTGTATAGAAAAAGAACCTGCTTTTGTCCAACTGAAAGGGAGTTAGTCAATAACTCGATTGGTGTGATTGTTCTGGACTTTCTGTCAGCACAAATATTAACCATCCCCTTACCTAATACTTTGAAATCGCTTTTCATTAGTAGGCCATGCTGCTAGCCCCAGACATTGCTTTGTTTGTTGACATGTTTTAATTATCAGTTTATTTGCAGGCCATGCTGCTAGTCTCAGACATTGCTTTATTTGATGACAATTTGTAGTTATTAGTTTATCTCTTGTCCCCT
Source organism: Raddia distichophylla (assembly GCA_005191435.1). Lineage (NCBI taxonomy): Eukaryota > Viridiplantae > Streptophyta > Magnoliopsida > Poales > Poaceae > Raddia > Raddia distichophylla. The sequence continues at coordinate 864,475 of SPJY01015242.1, read as the reverse complement.
TTGGATATATACTAGGATTAGTACTTTTGATTGCTTCCTTTCTCTTCTTTTCTTCTTGGGCATATTGATGCTAGTATAATTAAGCATGCATGATAATTTCTTCTGTTTCCAAACCAGCCAAAATAATTTGGGCATAGGTTTATTAGTCCCTATCAAGCATTATATGCGACAAGTTTTGAGCGATGAAGCTGAAGGAAATTGTTTCATATGCTTCTTACTACCATCATAATAGCTGTAGTTATATTTTGCTTCTGTTCACAAGATTTATTTTTTCATGCAGCTTCTTTCTAGTGCAACTTTTTTAGGGGCAATATTTTGTTTTGGTGCCTTTTGTTTCAAGAGCCTTTATGGATTCATACCGTTCTTTTCGGTTGGAGAACTCTTGGTTTTTGCAACTCAGGTAAATTACTATGTCCAGTTCTTATTTTTATACCACTTTAAACTATAGCTTTCATAACCTGAGTTCTGGAAATACTATTGCTAATTTAGGAGAAACACAAATGAATGCTATCCAAAACTCAGATTTTCATGTTCAGCTTGGTTACCACTTCCCAAGGTCTTTGTATTGAAAATAACTCAGGTTTCTTTGGGTGTTGAATGCAACAAGAACAATTTTTTTTTGTAAACTTGCTCCTATATTTATGTACTTATCGTGCCTATAAGCATTTCAATATATGGTAAATACAAGCAATCAAGCATATTGCATATACCTAGTTAAGTTCTGTATATAATATAATCTCTTTTGAATTGCAGGCACCAGTAAACTACGTATGCCTTCATTGTGTGAAACCAAGTTTACGCCCATTGTCAATGGCCATGTCCACTGTTTCAATCCATATATTTGGTGATGTGCCTTCGTCCCCTCTTGTTGGCCTTCTTCAGGTACCTGTTGTTTGTGCTTGTTTACATTGTATTATAATAAAAATAGTTTCTCAGCAACTAAATTGCTCATTTTCCCACTATAACCAAGAATAGATCAATTATTTTATTTCAAATGAAAGTGGCCTTTGTAGTACAGATACTGTTACATGAATTTTTTTGTCATATCGAATGTATTATAGCATTTGAACTAGCATCCAACACCACCTGCATTGTGGTACTTCTGAGTATTGCTGCATAGTAGTTTCATAGCTTATGGTTTACTGTTTGAACACCAATGCAGGACAAAATCAATGATTGGAGAGCAACAGCGCTTACATTGACATCCATTCTCTTCATTGCAGCTGTATTTTGGTTTGTTGGTACGTGCTCTTAGTATATTATAATTATCTTATAAAGTCTAGGACCTGTATTCTGTTTATGCATACTGTTGAAAAGAATCATGCCAGTTTATGAATATCATGTTGTTTCAATTTCCAACCACTTGAGAGTTGAGACATTTTGAATTGAAAACATTCTTTGCCTGAGCCACTTATATACCTTAAAACATGTAGAATAACGAAATTAGCTACCTGAAGGTTTGAAAGCATTTTCAACCCCTTCTGTAGTAAATCTTTTAGAATTGTTACAGACAATAGAAAGTTATGAATCCAGTGCAACTCAGCCACAGATTATGTGCAAGGAATGAGTAGTCAGGTATTTGATGGCGCACACACTGGTCGGTATCTGGGAGTTCTTTTTGCAAGGGATAAAACTACATGAACCCGGTGTATAAATAATAAAATTCTGTATCAGGCTATCAGCTGACAGCGGTCCCCTATTGGGCTCCAGAATAGCGCACATTGTGGTGTGGATTTCTACTACATAAATTTAACTGAGATGTACTCCTTTTGCAGGCATATTTATCCGTAGCGTTGATCGTTTCAATGAACAGAGCGAGCATGCTATACCTGACGTTGAGAGATCAAACCTCAGACCATTGCTTGATGAAGACGCTGAAGCACGAACACCCGAATAATGTGCACAAATCATCAAATATTACTTTTTTTTCTCTCTCTCGTATGTTAATCTTAACCGTATTATTTTTACGTGCCAGCAACATGTGAAATGTAAATTTACATGTGCATTGGCTGTACCTGTACATATAGAAAAAGTATCCTTTGCTTCGTAGTCTTCTTTCATTTTTGTGTACAGACTACATATACAAGCAACAGAGACAGAATTCCCTCTACGAATGTACCACAACCGATGTGCAATATTATGTAACTTAGGTTGGTTAAAATCTTACAAAGCGTTCAGAGGCCTTATCCGGTTCGTTCGGTTGTGTGTATCGACTTCAAAAATCGTGGCAAATCGAGTGAAAGCGAGTTTGAAATCCCGTTTGAGAAATTCAAATACGTAATTTGAAATTGACAAGTTAAAAAAATCTGGGAAAATCGAAAAAATAGTTATAGCACCTATGAATGTTATGGTGGTATACTTTTCACAAATCATGGGCCGAAATTTATTTTATATCTAGGGGAAAAAAGGTTTGCTGCAAATCGGTTGTTCAGTTTCTCAAAAAATCGAACTCATGCTGCAATATATATAAACCAAAAGGTTACATCAAAATGATCAAAATGCTGTAGTAACCAAACTATTGCACCAAATTAGACAATATTGTCGCATGGTAACAAAAAAATGTTACGGTTTTTATAATGTCAAACATAAATAGTTTGTTGACACAATATTTTACATGTGAACCAAGTCCTTTCATGTGTACATATACTTTAACGGGGCGACACAGAATCACAAAGACAAACTGTACATGGAGGAGACGCGCGGGCGACACAGCGGCGGCTAGGGTTTCCCCCTAGCCGCCGCCGCCGCAGTCCCCTGCCACCTCCCCAGGTCACCTTCCACCCTCTCGGTCTTCCTCTCACGCTCCCTCTTGGCTCCTCTCATGGCCTAACCACCCTCGGCGACAGCGACCCTCGTCGCTGGCCAGCCGGCTTGCCGTCGGCGACAGGCTCTCCGACGATAGCTCCACAGGCGTGGAGCAGCAAGGCGGGTTCGTCCTCTTCCTTATTCCACCTTTTGCGGGGCGGCCAGCGAGGTCCGGCGGCAGTGGTCGACGAGGGCGCAGGGGCGTCGCGGCCTTCCTCCGCCTCCCCCAATCCCCCCAGATCTAATGTTGCAGCGGGGGCATGGCGGCGGCGTTCACGTGGCTGGCACCTTGGCCCTTGCCGGTGCCCTGCAAGCAGGTGGTGCCACCCTCCTCCGCGTCGTCCAGCTCTGCTCGTGCATGGCAGTGGCCGGCCATGGCTGTGGTCGGCCGTCGCGGTGCCCGCAACGACATCATCCCCTACTAGTGTCATTGGCCCCTCCTTGCTGCGGGGGCCTGTCTTGATGGAGGCCGCTCGGGGAAACTGCTCCATGAGAGGCCGGATACTTGGGCAGAGGCCCGGAGCTAGTTGCCTGGAACGGGCGACGTGGTCATGCTCCAAGGTTGGGGTTCGGTGGCCTCGTAGCTTGGCGGAGCTCGGCACCGGCTTCTCCTTCTTCCCCCTCCCCTGAGCCCATCGTGGGGGCCGCTTGGGGGATTCGCTTCGGTAGATGGCCGGAGCGGACGGAGCAGGTGGGCTATAGGGGCATGTGTCCGGCTGCTACTCGGCTCCTCCCGTGGTGGTGTGGGGGCCGTCGTCCGTTCTTCAATGGCCCTCGCTTGACGCTCGGTTTCCCTTCTTCTTCTTCGTCCCCACCTTCGCGCACAATGGTGGAGCTCGGTGTCGGCTTTCCCTCTTGCTTCTTCCTTCTTCGTTCTTCCCCTCCTCCTAGGCCCATCTTGAAGCTTGGGGGGTTCGCTTCAGTAGCTGGCCGGAGTGGTCGGAGCGGATGACCTCTAGGGGAGTGTGCCCGACGGCTCCTCATCTCCTCCTATGGTGGTGTGGTGGGCTGTTGCCCGTCCTTCAGCGAAGTGGCGCCCCCTGTCTCTAGCCTTGTCCCGTCCTCGCCTCCTTGCCCTACCCTTCTTGCGAGGTGTTTGAGCGAAGATCGCTCTTTTGACTTACTTCATAGAAGAAACTACATGGCTCGGCTCATCTCATCAGAACAGAAGGTAGGCTAGCTAAGCTATATGCTTAACACATGCATGTCCAAAGAGATGGCGATGACAGTCTCTCCCTGTCAAATCTCGATTGTGTCGTGTTCAGTCAACCTAAGATCAAGGTAGTTTCTTTTTGAAAGATAAGGCTTTCTAACGCAGATCTGCCCTCAGGCGTGGGTGGTGTACCTCGCGGATGGAGAGGGATTCGAAGCAGACTTACTGCGCTTGGGAATTCCTATCCGGATCGGATTCAAGAGGGGGCTAATGGATATATTTGGGGATGGATTGCTGGGTGGAGCGTTCGCCCGGCTGACTAAACGGATGCGGACAACCATCGTATCGGCTTACTACGAGCAATTTCGGGAGCTCTTGTCGCAGGCCGGTCCCCCGCCAAGCAGGTGGTAGATTGCTTCACGAGCAGCCTGAAGAAGGGGCTCAAGGTATAGGTGGAAGCGTCCGATCACATTTGGATTTAGCCAAGGGAGGATCCACATCTCAAAAAGTATGCCTTGGTGTCATTTATCTTACCCCCTTGCCTAAGAGTTTTTGCTTCTAGTTCACTTGCTTTGCGAATGGTTGTCAGTCTGACTGCTACTGTCTGTCCTAGCTATTGGCTGCCTATACTTTAGCTCCTCCGCCCGGCAATGAGAATGAGAAACTTGGATTCCATTCATGAGAAATGAATGAACTTGCATTCTCGCTTCCTCTCCAATGGGAAATACACCCGAGGCCTGAGAACCCCTGAGTTATAGGGGAGAGAGAAGTTGTAGCATAATCTAGTTAAGCCAAAAAGACGGTCTTTACCTTTTTTAGCACAACTAGGGCTTCCGATCATTCTTCGGTCAGTTCAAAGCGGTATATTCTACTCAAGCTCTGTCCCTACCTCGGCATTCGTTCAGCGGTGCCTTGAAGGTATGTGATACGTCCGTGACGCTTCTGCACGTCCTTGATGTTCTTCGCGCGGCCTACATGTCTAGGATGGCTCTGATCTTCTGAGGGTTGGCTAGCATCTCATACCATCATCTTTGAGCTTCTGTTCGTACACATGGATACGGTACTGTGAGCCGAATGGAGAGTGGTGGCCTTTTCATGTGCTTTTAGAAGATAGATTAGATTATCAAAGAAAGAGCCGTGGCCGGGTGTACAGGCAAAGCAAGAAAGAGGAAGAGAATAAAAACAATGAAAAAGTCTTACACGTTCAAAGTAGGGTGGCGTTTTCTAGGTTAGTGGCGGGGTTCGGCGTGCGTCGCCTCGGTAGCGCGGCGTCTGGTCTCCTTCGCTTCCCGTGCGCAGTGCACCGGGTGTGGTGACCCCTCTCCAGCGGCGTTGGCTAGCGACCTTTCTCCGACAGCGTCCACGTTCTCTACCTCTTGACCTAGTCTCGTCCTCGTCGTCTTGACCCTCCCTTTTTTTGAGGTGTCACGTGGCGTGGCCGGTGTCTTCCGTGTCGGGTGGCGGCGTTCATGCACGCTCTCCGGCTCTGCGTCTTCAGTCGGTGGCTCAGTTTTTTTAGTGCTTTCGACCTTCGGCGGCCTCTGCTTGTGCGCTAGTAGGGCAGGTTCTGGGCGGAAGCCCTGCTTTGTTGGGCTGGTGTTGGCATCACCTCTGGTGACATTCCCTCGTTGGAGGCATCACTTTTTGGACCTTCCCCTACACCGGGTGAAAACCCTAGCGGTTTTACAACGGTGGCGGGTTCCCCTATCGCTACCTTGTTGGAGGCATCGTGGTTGTCGTCTTGTATTCTGAGTTTTTGTTGGACAGGTTTAGGATTCGTTCATCGCTATGTTAGTGTTGGTGGTGTCTTCCCTTCTCCCTCTTCTGTATTTCTCTCTTGTTCAGCTTTTGGCCTAGTTGGCAGCAGTGAGCCTACATTGCTACTTTCTCCTCTGTAGGTGGTGTCCCTGGCGGTGGCCGGAGGTATGTTTGGCTTTGGCCAGGGTTACAACAGAGCGCTGAGGTTGTACCACGCGCTTTGACGTGATTTTATTTTTTTCGCCTATTGATCAACGAAATAGGACGGCGGTTCTCCTGCCCCTCTTTCAAAAAAAAATTGTGAGCCAAGATGCTACACCAAGGCCTTGTTTGTTTCAGCGAAAGGTTGTTGAGAAATTTTTAATCTGAAAAAGTTGTGACCCTTCGAAAGATAACTTAAAGAGTTAAAAAAAATTATGAAAAAATTATTTTACAAGTTCTAAGAAGGACTATTTAAAAACCTACAAAAAAAACGATTACAAAATATTACATCATTTTGCTTATAAAAATAATTTAATTTAATTTAATTTAAGCTGAAACAAACAAGGCCAAAATCAAACAATTGTTTTAGTGTGTTAGATCAAAATGTTGCAGCATGATAAATCAAATGTTGTAGTGTGTTATATCACAATGTTGCAGTATATTAAATAAAACGATACGATATGTTAAACCAAATGTTATAACATTGAAAAGTAGTTATTACAACAATCGAATTAGAGCACTGCTTATGACGTAGCATTCCATATTATAAACATACCCACTTGAAAACCACAGCTAGATTTTAGCTAACAAAGCATTTAGTACGATTAGACTCAAATTACACTTATGTAGCACCATTTGATATTTGACTTTAACCGATGTTTGTGATGGTAAAAGGAAGCAATCTATGATGAGCTATGTTTAATGTATAAAAACAAGGGTTAATAGGATATATGCCACCGCTCAAACACTTAATTCGAGAATTTCCATCGTTTCTTTGCTAATTGGATATATGCCATTATAAAACCACATTTCTTCGATATATGCTACTCCATGCAACACGTGTCCCATTTTTCTGCACATGTGACTTGTATTTTTGTATTTTGACCGTTTTGCCCTTGTCTTATAACCTCCTCTTCTTCCTCACTCCCTTTCTCTCTCCCCATAGCTGGCTTCTGCTTCCCTCCTCTTTCTTCTTCCTCCTTTGTCTTCTTCTCTCCGCGCGCGAGCTGCTCCAAGGCTGCGCGCCGTCATGCGAGCCATCGCCGCCACCTCTCACCGCCCTCGCCGAAGCCATCGCCTGTCGCCACCCTCGCCGGAGCCGCCGCCGCTCCCCGCCGGTCGTGCCATCCTCCTCCGCGCGCTTCTGGCTTCCTTCGCCGAAGCCCTCGCCTCTCACCGCAGCTTGTGGAGGAGCGCGTCGCACTGGCGCCATCGATGACGAGCTCGTGGTCGCCGTCGCGTCACGAAGCTCACCGTGATTGCTTGCACGCTGGTGTGTGTGCCTCAGAAGCTTGGCAGGGATGTGAGAGAAGGAGAGAGAGAGGTATAGGAGAGGCTGGGGAGAGGAGGAAGGAGAGCTGGAGGTTGAAGATAAGGGAAAAATGGTCTAAATCCAAAAATACAAGTCAAAATGGGACACGTGTCGCATGGAGTGGTATCTATCGAAGAAATGCAGTTTCGTAATGGCATTTATCCTATTATTAAAGAAACGATAGCAATTCTCGAATTAAGGGTAGTAGTGGCATACATCCTATTAACCCTAAAAACAATGGATATCCTCATATCCAAACAAATTCTACGGTCTCGCAAAGTTGCAATGCCACATGTGCCCTGCCCGATATGTTCACTGTAGCGTACAGTGTACAGTGTTGCACACTTACACTACACAGTACGCTACAGCTACATAGCTCCTGCTGCGGTGCTCCTTTAGTAGCCCTCAAGTTCAGCACCACCATATGGCAGCATTGATATATTCCTATTTACCATTAATTGCATAAAGATCTCATTTTCATGTCTTCAAAATCAATGCAGGTAGTATATGATGCGAGCCAAAATAATATGGCGACATTGATTTATTCCTATTTACCAATGATTGCATAAAAAATTCATTTTCATGTCTTCATAATCAATGCAGGTAGTGTATAATGTGAGCCAAAATAATCAAAGGGCATTCAGATTTCATCGGGGGGAAAAAATCCTTCGGTAAATTGTCAAAAGAATCTAGGGATCTTCTTTTCGAGAAGAGGAAATAAATTCATACACATCTGCGGAGCCGTTGTGTACTGATCCGTGGATACATGTGGGAAAAAAATCCATCCTCCTTAACACAAACCAATCTAGCGGTCAATTGATAGATACTTTTGCGCTTTTGGAATAGTCAAAATGAGCCTTTCTTAGGGGTCAAAACTGACCTGTAAATTGTGTGGCTAAAACCAATTGAACTAAAATTTTAAAAGTAATTAAGCTAATAATTTTTCATAGTTTTTCAAAAAAAAGTTTGTCCGAACAAAAAGTGGTTCTTTTCAAAATCAGTGTCTACTAAGTTCAAGGTGAAATTTTCCAACATCACTCTTTTTTAGATAATAGAATATAGGAAAAGTCTACTTACCACCTGAAGTATTGACTCGGAAACACATAACCCCTTGACTTCGAAAACCAGGTAACCAGTCTCACGAACTATTGAAATCAGTGCACTTAACCCCCTGGTAGTGGTTTTGAGGGTGGTTTTGCCACCGAGGCTACACAGGTGGATGGTTTTGCCACCATGGTTGCTAGGTTGGACCCATGTGTCACTCTCCATCGTCAACCCGAGCAAGCGAGCAGTACAATACAACAACCTGCACGACGCAGTAGTCTCCTCGCATTGTCCACCCACGGCCACAGGCCACCACTCTCCTCCTCCTCCTCCACCGCCACCCCGAAAACCCTAGCTCCGATGGCCACCTCGGGCGCCTCTAGCTCCTTGCCCTACCTCACCACCGCCTCCCGCCGCCGCGCGGCGCAGCGGATCAGGGCCTTCTCTTCGCCGTCCGAGCCTCGCCGGGGGTGGGGGAGGGGGCTATGGACGTGGTGTCAGAGGCAGAGCTGCTGGATAAGGGGTTCATGGGGATGCGCAAGACGAAGCTGGTGTGCATGGTGGGGCCCACATGCTTGGAGGCGCTGCCGGCGCTGGCGCGCGGTGGGATGGGTGTGGCGCGGGCCAACCTCTGCCATGGCGGCCGCGACTGGCACCGCTCCGCCATGCGCATCGTGCGGATGCTAAACAAGGAGGAGGGCTTCTGCGTCTCCCTCATGGTCGACACCGAGGGCTCCCAGCTCCTCGTCACGGACCATGGCGGGGCCGCCTCCGTCAAGGCTGAGGTGCGCTGTTATCTTTGTTTGTGGGATCTGTACGGTTCTGTCGATTAGGCTCCCGAGGTGGAAGGGCTCGCCGACAACGTACCACTTGTGCAGCCTCGGTGGCAAAATATTGGAAATAATATTTTTTTAAATAAAATTTCCACGTAGGCAGCCACGGTGGCAAAACCATCCATCTGTGCAGACTCGGTGGAAAAACCACCCTAAAAAAACTCTACCAGGGGTTAAGTGCACTGGTTTAAAAAGTTCGTGGGACTGGTTACCTGGTTTTCGAAGTCGGAGGGTTATGTGCGCCAGAGTCAATACTTCAGGAGGGTAAGTAGATTTTTTCCTATAATGTAATCCCAACCTTTGCATCATATACTAATAGATTTTTTTCCAACATCTACCTCCAAAATATTTGTGAAATCACTCTTCAACTATAGACATATATTAATAATAAAACAAACGGAAGGAATACCTAAGATTCAGCAACACCATGTTACTGGTCTTACAAGAAAGCCCATGAAGGTTTCCTATTTTGTACCAACAAATCTGCAATGACTACATTTGAATACAAATATTTTTTTAAAAAAACCACTAAAATATATATTAGCATGGAAAAAACCTTAAGAAAAATACTCATAAAATTCAAAGCTCATGTAAATATATTCCAACCTCTTCTCGATCACGTTAATTGGTGTTACGTACTTGATTGTAACCAATGCTATATCCGTTTGTGATCTATCCATCACTATTGACTCATTCTGTAATCATTACTCTATTTTTCTATTTTTTCTTATATCTCTCTTATATTTTAATCCTTACCCTATTGCTATAATGTCAGATATTACAAATATACATCAAATGGACATAACATTGGCCATTAGGACTTAGGAGTAGGAGGACAAGACCATGTCTCTCCCACCATGACCTCCCCACCCCAGCATCCACGCATCTGTTCGGTGTTCACCACGCACCCTCACGAAAGCCATCAGCCATGGCCTCTCCCCACGCCACCACCTTTCAGCTCTACAGGCCCATGGCAATGCCGACGCCGACGCCACTTCCGCAGTCAATGGAGCCAGCGCCGCGAAAGGGTGGCGCGAGGGCAGCAGCGCTGCCAGCGCAGGGCGGCAAGGACAGGCACAGTAAGGTGAACGGCCGCGGGCGCCGCGTGCGCATGCCGATCGTGTGCGCGGCGCGGGTGTTCCAGCTCACCCGCGAGCTGGGGCTCAAGTCCGACGGCCAGACCATCGAGTGGCTGCTCCGCCAGGCCGAGCCCTCCATCCTCGCCGCCACGGGCTCCGGCACCACCCCCGCCGTCTTCTCCTGCTCCTCCGCCCCTTCCACCACCGCCGCCGCCTCTCTGCTGGGGAAGCGCCCGCGCGAGGACCACGAGGACGAGGCGGCGGCGTCGTTCAGCTGGGAGGCGCTGCAGCCGGCGCGGCCCGCCGTGGCGTGGGGCTTCTCGCCGTCGCAGGAGGTGCAGGCGTACGCGTCGGTGGCGCAAAGCCACCACCTCAACCTCCTCTCCGCGCTCTCCGGCGCCGCGAGGCGACCAGAGGAGGAGCCTGCCCCGGTGAGACGGTGACTGCCACACCTTTATTACGTGATTGCATGTGCTGGCGCAGTGACGCGTGGGTGGCTACTGGCTGGGTGTAGTACTGTCCATGGCTAATTCTTGGAGCCAGGTGTAATTCCCGTCGTTTGGCTTGCTGTACTTCATCATTTCTTCTAATCCGTGCTTCTTTGCGTGGATCGTGTATTTGCTTTGCGTGATTTTCTGTTGGAGAAGAACCAAGAACGCAATCAGAATTCAGAGGTAGCTAGCAATTGTAGATACAGGTCCTTAGATTTTACTCCATTCATCGGGTGTTTGTGTTGTGCGGTTGTGCCTGCCATTGTTAGCTGTTACTGTCTCTGTATGTGCCACTGCATGCTATATTGTTCTTCTGTGATGTGTTTTCTTCTTCGTCGTGATGTTAAGGCTACTTGCTTTCTTGATGCATTGCAAAGAAAGGCTGGTGAGATTGGCGCCTTCTGTGGCAACTGTCAAATATACATTGGATGACATGATATACACATCCCACTGCGATTCATGGCAGATTACACTTTCCTGCAAACCAATGATGGCGTTCTGCTTTTCTTTCTCTTTTCTTTCCAATCCACATGCCATTTGATCGAAGCCAATGAACAATGTTGCCCATGTTTCCTACTGGTTTTTTCCCTTTAAACACGGGGTTTGCTTTATTTTCTGCACTGGGGCAAAAGCTGCGGGCTCCTGCTCTGCCCCTGCTACGGCCTCTGGCACTTTGCCCCTGAAAGGTTCAGGCTGTTTCTCCGGGCATGATTTGTATCAAGCTGTAGGGCATTTGGGCTGGAGAAAGACGCATGCCCATGTTAAGTACTTCTTGCGAGTTGCGACCACCATGCTAACATATCTCTGCATATCAATATGGTTTACTTTGCATCGGCAATTGTGCGCAGGTTTTTGAGCTGCAAGTGCTACCAGAGCACTCCATCTTAGCACAGAAAGAGCATGCGTTATTGGTAGTATGGCAACTCAGGACTCAGGAGTCAGGACATGCTACGTGTGATGAGTGATGGAGAGAGACGCCGCTCCTAGCACACGACCTCTATGTTAGGGCGTGTTTAGTTCCCTGTTCAGGGCTCTGTGTAGAATAGTATAGTATGAAATATGGCTACATCTATATGTTAGTTGGGTGAACTGCACCACCTATTGTGGAATGGTGGGATACAACTTATAAGAATATTTCTCTCATATGTTGTACCATGTTATATAGCTAATTTAGTCAAACCACACAGTGGTACATGATCCATCTAGGGAACCAAACAAAATTTTGTATCTATCTACATGAGCTATCCCATACAAAATGAATCATTCTATACAAGTTCAACTTAGTACACAAACTTAATGGTCGAAAGAAGCCAACCGCTGAGCTTTCCCCCCTCATAATGGAAGAATAACTTTGGATATCTGCATCAACTAGTGATACACACAACCAAAACATTACCAAAAGCAAAGCACTCATTAACATCGAAGTGCTATAAATGAATTAAAAGTGATACAACATATCAATTTCCACGCTAAGACAATCCCAAGATAAAAATTTATATATTTCCATGCCAAAGCAAGCCCAAGAAAATGTCTTGTAGCTCGATGAGAACAACTAAAATTCTTCAGCATCTTGATGGTCGTAGGTTCAATCATCCTTCACATTAAAGATAGCTACCAACCTTTATGACAATCATGCACGAATTCATATCAACGCTTCATAGCCTGAAATTACAAAAGTCTCCTACGTTGTCTAAATGTAGAGAGCGAGAGGAGAAGGCAAATGATCAAACCGATTGGTGTAGAGGAGAATCCACAACTGACATGTCAATATTACAAATATCCAAAGGAAGGAGCAATAAATGTGTGAGAGCGGCTCTGGAGTCTGGTTTGAAGTTTTTGAAGCCTGGTTAGGTTTACCTTTGGATGAGTGGATTTACCATTGGCAGCTGGTGAGCGGGGACATGCAGTTGGCAGTACACATGTCTGTCAGCCATGCGTAGCCGGGAGCATCTTGTTGGGTTTGGGAAAAGACCTGGTGCTTTCTTGCATACTGTGCTAGGCGCTGGGCCCTGCAGGACGTGTCGACAGGGTGAAATACCCAGCCAGAGGGGCCAACTACGTACCGTTGCATACGCAATTGGCGTGCGAGCGAGGAGCGAAATGGGGATCGAGAGGCAAGCACAGGTGCTCATTTGTATGTGAAAAACGATGGCGTGAACCAAGTGATCACCCACAATTATAGTTGCTCATATAGGGAAACAAAAAAGGCTGGACAGGTCGCGGGGATAGCTCAGTTGGGAGAGCGTCAGACTGAAGATCTGAAGGTCGCGTGTTCGATCCACGCTCACCGCACTTTGTTTTCTTCTAAATTTTGTTAGATATTCACCGATATATACTTGGCCTTTTGCAAACATGCAAACTTCTATTGTTGAATTTGGATCTCGTCTAGGCCTTCGAGACGAGAAAATGTTCACCCATATATATTTTTTACACATGCAAATTTCTAGTCCCAATATTTGCATCTCATCTAGATGGCTTGAATGCGAGAAGGTGAACCCTCTCTCCTACCACGCAACTTTTCAAAAAAAGAAAAGAAAAAAATCTTCCCCTACAGTGCTATTTGCTCCCTCCCTAATTCCCATTTTGGCATCCCTAAAGCACAATGTTTTCAAGCCGGTGTTTAGTCCTCGATTAGCAACTGATCCACCGTCCGGTTGGTACGTACATTGGGCTCACTTTCAAGGTTAGAAAATGTTCACCAATATATATTTTTGCACATGCAAATTTCTAGCCTCGGACTTTGTATCTCAGGGATTTGTATATTCTCATCTAACGACTTGGATGCATGAAGGTGGAGCCTCCTCTCCTACTACGGAACTTTTCAAAAAATGAAAAAAAAACCTTCCCCTCCGATGCTATTTGCTCCCTCCCTAATTCCCATTTTGGCACCCCTAAAGCACAATGTTTTCAAGTCGGTGTTTAGTCCTCGATTAGCAAGTGATTCACCGTCCGGTCGGTAGAAAGCAGAGATAATGATATGATGTGTGAAACCAAAAGATTTCTTTCCTCTAATTTTGATATGAAAGATATTGGTGAAACCTCTTATGTTTTCAGAACTGAAATTCATCGATATAGGTCCAACAATGTATTAAGCTTATCTCATAAGGCATATATAGACAGAGTATTAAAAAAAATACAACACGGATAAGTGCTCCACCACGCCTGCTCGAATTGTTAAGGGCGATATGTTTGACACATTTCAATATCCGAGGCATTAATATCAAATTATTTAAATGAAGTCGATTCCTTATGCTTCAGCTATCGGAAACATCATGTATGCTCAAGTTTGTACACACCCTAGCTTAGCTTTTGTAATCGAGATGCTTCGTAGATATCAATCAAATCTAGGGTTGGGCCATTGGAAAGTCGTTAAGAATGTCTTGTGTTATATATAGGACACTAAGGATTACATACATACTTATAAGACGTTAGGTAGCCTTGAAGTTGTTGATAATTTAGAGGCAGATTTTGCGATTTGTGTGGATACTTAGAAATCCATGACATGATATATCTTCACCTTAGCAGGAGGAGCCATTTTCGTGGAAAAGCTCAAAATAGATGCTCACTGGATCATCCACAATGAAAGTTATATTTGTGGTATGCTATGAGGCTACCGAGCAGGCAATGTGGTTAAAGCATTTTATCTCGGGACTTTGAGCAGTAGACAATATTTTTAAACTGCTCACCTTATACTGCTACAATCAACCTGTAATTTTTTTTTCTGCAAATAACAACAAGTCAAACGGTATTGCCATACATATTGACATTAAGTATTGTGAAAGATTAAACCATTAGCGTCAAGCATCTAAATACCAAGTTCATAGCTTATGGATCCGCTCACGGCACCCAATACTTTTCTAATCATGTTGCCGCCATGTGTTTATTGGGATGCCTCTAATTCTAGACATGAAGGCTATAAAACAACCAACTCCTGTAAAAAATAAGAAAATTTATTGGTCGAGGTGGAATGGCGCATTATAGGTACTGGGGTTTCACTGGTTGATCAATATCCTTTTCGACACTTGCCTTGGTGAGTTATTTGCAACCCGTTTTGTATCAAATGGACAAAACAATTGGATGCAGAACAACGACGCGCTCCAATATTCTCTATCTCATGCTAAGATGATGGGGAGAGGAGAGAGGATCAACAAATTTGTTGCCTCTATCCTGTTCCGATTGCACTCCCAATTCTACCTGCCCCAACCACTCGGCTGTCCCACCCCACACGGACCATGAGGAGGTCTACGTCATGCATGAGGAGAGGTAATCAAAATGGAGCTAACCATGATAGTGATGTCGCCGCTTAGGGAGAAGGCCATTGTTGACACAAAAACGTGAATTTCTGTGAACACACGTGTAGAAGCGTCAATCCAGCGATCGTGTCGCAATTCAAACCAAGCGTACCAATTGATTTGACCTGTAAATCAATAAGGTGAAAATTGTCAGCAATATAAGCCCAATCGGCTTTTTAATATAGCCAGATCATGTTATTTGTAATCGGCTCTTAGATACTCCGATTACAAGTTCTATCGGCTTAAAACCCGATAGCGAAAACGGGGTAATCTTTTCCGATAAATTCGAGATAAACCTCCTCAAATAATTAATTTTGCCGATAAGCTATGTGGGGCTGGATCTATTGGAAAGCTTATCTCCTAATCTTTTCAACGAGTGGTCGTACACCAAAAACGGAGTTCGGGAGCCTGAGTTACATCCGTTTGAAGTTGACGTGCTGCTAGATGGCCGAACCAGGCTTTCTGGCTTCTTGAGCTTCCATGTGGGCCTTCCTTGAATCATCGAGGCATCGCGAGTCTTGACTTCTTGCGCCGTTTCTTCGGAGAAGGCTTGAACGGCTGGGCTTCTGGATTAAGGCCCCTCGACGACGAAGATGGATCAGCCTCGGTCGTCGTTGGAGTGGTCGGAGAGGAAGGAGGGGCAGCGGTCACGCTGATCGTATCCACGCTGGTGATGTCCTCATCACATGTGTAATGATGTTTTTAAAAGTTGATCACCTGATCAGTTAGCTTTTTCAACATTATAACAGCATGGTAAATTATAACATTATTACAGATATTAAAATATAAAAGAGAGAAATGCAGGTAGAATTGGAGAATTATTTAAAAGTGGACTGATGTCTAATGATAGTGCACGAATAGGATGAAGCCGACCCTAAGAGCATCCCCAGCAGGGGCATCAAATTCCCCTGCATTGCTATAGTAATCGCTACAGTAACCCGCGCAATGCAAACTCCTACTCTGGGGCATCAAATTCCCTCATGCTGCATTTAAAAATTTTTGAAGTAGAGGCCTTTTTGAGGGGTGAGATGGGGATGCTCTAACCCAGCTCAGGCTTGCTGTAGCTGCACGGCCCTTGCTCCCAGGCGGCCGCCGCGCCGCCCCTGCACCACCACCACGCCCCGGGCCGCCTCTGGTTCTGCTTCCGACGCGCCGCCCTTGGTTCTACTACTCCACGGTTCTCTCGCCCCGTGCGTCGGCCTCCCGCCGCCCGGGACTTCGTGTTCCACCGCCTTGACCACGCTCCCAGTTTGTCCCGCGCCGTCGAGGTGAGCCTCCCCCAATCCAGATCTGGCTAGTTGGAACTGGAAGTCTCAACTGCCTATCGGTAAATGGTAATTGCAGAGCAGAGCAGTTCATGGCGGTGGCACCACATCATCGGCTATATGAATTTGCTAAGGCCGCTCTTGTCAAAATTTTCGCCTTTCCTTATGCCACGGTCTGCTGCATCTTCCTGATTTTCAATTCGTTCAAATCAGTAAGCAAATTAACAGCAGAAACTTGATTCTAACTTGCCTTTGTTCGTCGTAAATATTGGAAGGTCTGCGACATGTATTGTGACGGTGGAGTGGATACAGATAAGTGGGGTGATGCCCAAATTGGCCACTACATAGGATTTGGTAGGCTCGCTTACTGTAATTCGAGTCTCTTCATGGATGCCTTTTTTTAGGCTGTTAGCATATTAATTGAATCAACTTGATGCTTTCTACCACAGATATGTCTGCCTCGGCTGTCAGTGATGCTCGTGAGATATGGGAAAACAAAAGGAAACATTTCTCTGCTGAGTTCATTGAGTTGGATCCTTCTGCTGTATACCCCCCATCCCTTCTTACTCACGCACAAATTCACCAACACATTGGCATGAAGTGCTCACAGCTAACAGTTATGGTGGTTTGTATGACAGGATGACTTTGAAGCTCAATTGCAAGAAAAGGACATCCAAGCAGATATAGTATGCTGTATGCGGCATTTACAGGCAAGTTGGTTGTTCTCTACATCTAGAATCAGATATTTTTAGCTTTGCTAATTCACAGTTTATCCATGTCGAAAGATAGTTATGCTTTGAGAGCGAGGAACGAGCAAAGAAGCTTCTGGATAATGTATCATCACTGCTCAAACCTGGAGGCTATTTTGTTGGCATAGTTCCTGATTCATCTACAATATGGTAGTCACCTCATGAATTTGTTCTTCTGTCTTAGATTGTCTTTGTCCTTGACCATTATTTACAAGAGTGGTTAGCCTCTAAGCTAGGGTGGTTATCCGACCTAGGGGCGGCCAGGATTTGAGTTGACAGGGAGGAGGGGGGGAGTAGACTAAGAAAAAATAGCCTACCAACACATACGCTTATTCGACATAGATATATAATATATGCCAAGTAGGCTAACAAAAATAGCTTACCAACATGCACACTCCAGCGTAGATACATAGCATAGGTAAAGAACCATTATGTATAATAATGCATATTTAAGGATATAAATTAAAAATCATATCTGCATGAACTTACTTGGGGTCACATGAGGAAGGAACCTCTATGTCATAAATTCCTTCTCACTAAGAACTAGAGTGCTTATGGTATATGATGTGAGTTATGTGCTTCTGTGTTGTATCCTTAAAAAAAATCCCCTCTTTTGATCCTTGTATACTCCACTGCAGCAATATAAGGAATTTTTTTCTCCATTCATAACTTTCCATTTTTTTATCCTAGTCTTACTTCCAAAGAAATTCAGTGTCAAAGGAATTTTTATCTCTTGTCAATTTCAATTTAGAACTTCGGCTATATTGAAGTGTTATAGAGCAAACGGTGGTACATAAAGCATAAGTCTGTGGAGAAATAGAAGTACTGTATACATTAAATGGTTAGATTAGAAACATGGAGATGTACATATACGTTTCAAACTCATGAGACCATGCGAGAGGAAGACGATCATACGAGCAGGAGGAAATTGTACTCAGAGTCAAGCGAACATTAGAGATTGCATTATCATGCTGTCGCTGGCCGTCGAATGTCTCGTGAATTCTTTTAGTGTTCCAGACTTCCAGGGATCCATGCGCTTAGGATCGGAGTTAGGCATGCAACCAATGCGGTAGTCGCATCGAAGATGAGATAGAAGAAGAGATGTGATCACTGAATTAGTTACTAATTGCTTCCTGAAGGGCATGCCAGCAGATATGAGCAGGCTTGAATGGGCTAACAGGCTATCAACTTGGGCCTTTATTTGGTTTGATGTAACTAGCTGGGTAACTAATGCATAACACAGACTAGAGGTAATGGAGGAAAAACAGTACCGTTGCCCCCCCCCCCCTCCCCCGCGCGCGCGCGCGTATGTATCAGCCTCTGATCCTACCTCACTTAGTAAAACATGTTTACTATAGTTTACTCTACCGCAAATGTTCTTTTATTTAAATCTAGCATTAATGTTCTTGAATTACTAGTGTTGAAGTGGAGCCTGAGGATTTACACCTTGAAGCACCGGTCGCCCACCATCACAGCCACAGCGCCTCCTGCAAACAGCACCAGACAGACACGCACGACCACACGGCAACCTGGTCCACAGAGAGGAAGAGAGGAGCCAAGCTAGACGGCGGTATGGCCACACGGCGGCTGCGCTGGCGAGAGCTGCAAGGAGGCCTGCAGCAAGGTCGCCTCCGCTGAGCTAGGGGATCAGAGACAAACACCTGCAACCTCAACCAGATCGGAGAGATACACCTGCAACCTCAACCAGATCGGAGAGATACACCTGCAACCTCAACCAGAGCGTCAACCTTCAGCCGAGGGCAGAGATGGACAGACCTAGGAGGTGAGCGAGGGGGATAGCGGCAGGGACGGAGGAAGGCCCTCCCGTGGAAGACGGTTCAGAAGGGGGAACGTGCGGGAATGAGGCGTTGGTCTCTGGCCTTCTGCCGTCCACGACCGCCAGCCCGTCCACACGGCCCACCGCCCACAGCCGTCCCCAAGGACGTCGCCCCGCGCCCTCGCCGGACCCCCTGCTCGACGCCGGCAACAAGGGACCGGATCGGGGCAACCCGCCGCCGGATCCGGCCGCTACCCTGCCGGATCTGAGCCCTCGGAAGCCTTATGAGAGGGGTCTGACTCGCGCCGGCACCTCCACCCTCACCAAGCGCACCGCCGCCGACGTGCACCTGCCGCCTGGCCTCCTTGCCGCCGTTCTCCAAAGGTGCACCCGAGGAAGCCATCCACCGCCAGATCTGCGCCTCCAACGCCGGATCTGGCCATTACACCCCCGGATCTGGCCGGCGCCGTCAGATCGGGGTGGATCTCCACCTGCGAAGTCTTCTCACCATAGCCACCCTAGAATCTGAGAGAAAGAGAGAGAGAGAGAGAGAGAGAGAGCACCTGAGAAGGAGAGAGAGGGGAAGGGAAGGTGGAGGGGAAGGGGTTGCCCCGCCGCCGCCGCGCAGAGGAGAGGAGGACGCGACGGCGGCGAGGAGGGGCGGCGGCGAGGGGCTCTTTGGCGGCGAGGAACGAGTCGCCCCGCGAGTCGCCTCAGGGAGCGACCCACGGGGCACCGGACCGGTTGCCCCGGAAGAAGGTTTTTCACCCTGTATTTATGAAGCTCCATGTTCCGAGAACAAGGAGTTTTGTGACGCTGTGGTGGCGCTCCTCCATTAATTGGCATGCATGCATGCACATTTGAATGTGTGCTCCAAAGGAAAAACTAACCACATATAGTCTGATAGCCATGCATACTGGAGTAATTGCTATTGCATTACAGCTACAAAAACACTAAGGGTCTGTTTGGTTGCTTGATGATTTCAGACTGGCTCATATAAGGCATGCAGGCTACACAAAGCCAGGCTAAGTGTATGCATCTTCCTGTGTTTGGTTGCCTCATCATCTGAGTCTGGACCGTGAGAGCCAATGTTTGGTTGTATCCGTGCCTTGCATCTGGCTTAAGACATTTTATTGAACACCTTTGAGGCACCTCTCTATGCTCAAGGTTTTCAAGAATACGGGACAAACTTCCTCTAAATCTCCCATTAGAACAAATACATAAGGCCTTGTTAGTTGACTTATACCTAATATTGGCCTCCATTAGGTAGTAGCTAATAGCTAGCATTGTCATGAAGCACATAGGTATAGGGAAAAAACACTACTCCCAGGACAAATGGAGCGCGTTGATGTGGTGCAGAGTCCACGGGAGGAGCTGTGTGAGCAGTGTGCCGAAGACCGCGAGCCCCACATCGGCAGCGTCGCCCACACAGACAACTGCCACCCTGATCATCTGTGTGCGTCATGCCGCCAAACTTCCTTGAGCGCTGTTTTGCCACTGCCTTTTTCCGATTAGGTCCGCCCAAACTTCCCCGGTTGAACGCCGCTGCCATCTTCCCCGGATCCGGCCTGGCCAAGGTTCCCCAAGCGCCTGAGTGCTTGTGCTCGTCGTCGTCTAGAGCTCGGGCACGCTATTGTGGCCTCCCGTGAGCACCGTCGACGTGCATGTACCTTAGCCATTCCATTTTTTTATTTTGTCGGTGTTGCCTCTTGGAAGCTCCGGCTAGCACTTGCCAGCATCTATCATCTTTCTTTTCTTCGCCCACCTGCACGCATGGAGCCTGGCTCTCGGGAAACGGCTGATTCCCACGTTTCACCGCAGCCAGTTGGTACAGGGCTTTTGCACTATGTCGCCCTGGTTTGTTAGCTGGAGTGGGCATCCAAACAACCATCGCCTGCATGTGTTCAGTCTGGCTGGCCTTGAAACGGGCAACCAGACACGCCATAAATGCTACATGCAGTTCAAAGGCATGATCAGGATAAAGGAAGAAAAACGCATGGGAACCTGTTATACAACTTACATTGTTGAACAAACTGGCACTGCAATGAAACGTCGCCCTACAAACAAAAAACGGAGGGAGTAATTTTCTGACTTTTTATTATGATTTTTGCAGGCTTGTTCAGTCTGGCTGGTCTTGAAACGGGCAACAAGACACGCCATAATTGCAACATGCAGTTCAAAGGCATGATCAGTGTTGTAGTAGGAGACACCCATCCCCTACGAACTGGAGGGATCAGCGAACCAACTCGTGAACAAGAAGGAAGAATGCATCCAGAGAAATGCCTCGCGGCCCCTAGGCGAAGCAGCGGTGGACCGAGAAAGAGTATGCCGTCCGAAGGGGGTCTTGCCTCCTTCGAGCGGGGCAATCGCCAGGCAGAGGGTGGATACTCTCTCGGAGGAAGAGCAAGGAGTTGAAGAGAGCATCACCCGCGGTCAGGAAAGCCTAAGTCCAGAGTCGCGAAGTAAGGGCCGTTGCGGAGATCAAGGTGACAACAAGTACGGTTTGTTATAGGGGCCAGGAATCGTGTCATGTGTCAGGGGGATACGACAGCTAGTTGTAACAAACAGCTTCAGGTGGCAGGAGAATCATAGTTTGTTGTAACAGTCACGTCCCCTCTGTAATTTCCGTGTTACCCTTTTGTAAAAAAGGCAAGGACAATTAGGTCCAACCAGGGATCCCGAGGGTGTTTTTCCTTCGGTACCCCCTAGATTGGGGGCAGGTTGAGGTCTAGGAGGTCTTTTCCTGGATTTTACTCTGTTACCCCTGCATTATTCCCTCAGAAAAGGGTTGTAATGGCACAATGTAATCTGGCCCCTACTATAAATAGGGGGTCCCCCAGTAATAAAGGCAGGCTGTTTAATTCTCGCAGGCTAGCTACTCAGAGATTGCTTAGTCTCCCTTGAGCTGCTTCGCAAAGTACAGTACGGTGCTTCGCGAGGTAGCCCCTCATAAATTCGTTGTCTGGCTCGGGCCACCAACAATCAGGATAAAGGAAGAAAAATGCATGGGAACCTATTATACAACTTACATTGTTAAACAAACTGGCACTGCAATGAAATATCGCCCTACAAACAAAAAACGGAGGGAGTAATTTTCTGACTTCTTAATATGATTTTTGCAGGCTTGTATTCAACTTTTGTATTCCAGAAGCCTGATCCAGATGCAATACCACCTATTGTAACACCCAGCTTGCATGATCCTGATAATGCCCATGAAGAGGTCTGCTCTGCCGCACTAACAGCTTTATATTTTAGTTTCCTGTTTCACTGGTAACTGTTGGTTACACTTGATTGAAATATCAGGAATGGCTCTGGAATCAGCAGCCATCAGTGGAAGATGGGATGCGCTCACAGCCAGAGACTATTCCCATGGATCATGAGAAAGGCATCCTGGGCCCAGGACCTGCAGATATGAGGCTTTAGTTTGCAGGAAATTCAGATGTAGCTACGTACGACGTGCAACCACACTCCTTCCACTGGTAGCGCATGGTGGATTGGTGGTGGTCGTGGCTCATCTGTTGATTATAAGTTCACTCAGATGGTTGACACTAGATTAATTGGATATCTGTTGAATTCTGCCCGGCAGGTTTCCACTATGTGCCTAGTCTGATAAGCATAGTGTTGCAACCTGCAAGTGGTTGTAATAATAGGTGCTATGAAATTGTACTGTACATGTGAGGATAAGCATTAGTTATATGAGCTTAGTAAGATTTTAGTATTTTTTGAGTAATAGTAAGATTTCAGTATTATTAGACCAGCAGCCAAAACTTTCGATAAGGCAAATGTAATATTTCTTGTATGCTCCATTGATCTGGGGTTGACACCTTGTACAAAATTGTGTACGTTAACTGGAAGTGAGCTGCTAGCCAATGGTGATCCAATGGAATTTTTTCTAGCCGATGACTAGATTCATATAGTTTAGATAGTTTTCGCGTAGTTTCATGTAAATATATGTAGTGTTATTGGACGGTTCATCTAGTTTCATAAAGTTTCATATATGTTTAAAGATTTTCATGTAGTTCAAGAAAGTTTCACATAGTTTAGTGAAGTGTCATTCTCACATCATCATAATACATGCCGATAATATATGCTCATGTTAGTCATATTCCTTTATAAGTTGGCTCAACCTTTGAAAATATCTATAAATAGTACATAGCCGAGTTGCTCTCTCGGGCTCTCCTGGCCGGGCCACGTGGCTGGCCTGCCCGTCTGGCGCCGCGATGGCCGTCCGATCGCGCGAGACGAGCAGATCCGCCCGTTCGCTTTGACTTAATATATAAAAGAATTTTTTGACCACAAATGCCAGGCACGCGGGTCATTTGCCCGCCTAGCTAGCTCAGCTGGCTCCCGCTTCGCCGAGCGCGGTTCAAATCCCGCATCCGGCGTTTTTTGACCGCTTTTTTTTGTGCGCGCCGCGCGTCCCACGCGTGCGCGTTTTCCCGCCCGCGCGCGCTGAGGCCCACGCGCGGGCCCCGGCCTCGGCGCGCCACAGGCGCGAGGTCACGGCTAGTTAGGTACAATCATGTCATCCATTCTGTCATTACTGGAATTAATTGATCTGCTTTTAACGCAAATATAGGTCATAGGTTGGCCTGGTCCCCAACAGATTCCCCCCTGCTGAGCCTTGTTATCCATAAATACCACTGAAAACTTCTAGATTAAACCGCACGGCCCAGAGCCGGATAACATTCAGGCTCCAGACCTCCATTGCGTGTGTGAGTGACGCACGGTAGTATCGTGACCATTACGATCAGAAAACGGTACGACAATGTAGCAGAATGCGTTAGTTGATTTTGCCTAGGCTCAGGCCCTGAAACGTAAACATGTCACGTCAATCTTAATTTAAGAGCTATATCACGTACTCCCTCTGTTTCAAATTGTAGTTCACTGTTGACTTTTAAATATTCTATTTGACCATTCGTCTTATTATAAAAAATATATATAAATATTATTTATTTTGTTGTGATTTGTTTTATCATTAAATATATTTTAAGCATGACTTATATTTTTATATGTTTGCACTATTTTTTTGAATAAGCCGAATGGTCAAAAGGTGTCTTAAAAAATTAACATGATCTATAATTTGGAACGGAGGGAGTAGCAGCCAATACTAAAGTGTCAAAATGTAATAAAATTAATAATTTTGCGAACCGAGTGTCTCTGAGAAATTTGATGTAAAACTAATGCTCAATGAAAACCAGTCACCCAATTGAGTGTTATTAAACGAAAATTTCTGTCGTGGTGGAATGCTAGGTGGGTTAGGACGAGAGTCATATCGAATTATAAATATCTGTTTATCTTCTTATTAATGAAAACACTGCCTCGGCTGCCATCCTCTTCTAGACCTGATCAGTTCCTATGTCAGGCCGGGTTTTGTGTTGGGCTTGAAAAAAACCTGATGCTATAGAGCCAAGTTTAAGCCCAATTAATACTTTTTGGGAATTGCTAATCATCAGTCGACTGAAATCCGAGGGGATTTCAGTCGACTTCCCACTTACCCGCACGCTGCCGGCATCATCCGCTCCGAGATCTCCTGCCACCGTCTTCCTCCCCTTCGGCGACCTCCTCCTCTCCCGCCGACGCGCCGCCAATGATTCGAGTTAAGGTTTCAGTGGGGTTCGGGTTCAGGACGCCGCCGGGCTTTGAGGGATGGCCGTGGGAGGCGGCGGCCCGGCGGTTGGTTGGGGATGGAGTGAGGGCGGAGGCGGCGGTGGCGTCGTCGGAGCCAGGGGGGAAGGCGGTTGGGGCGGCGGTGGCGGAGTGAAGGCTATGGTCGGGTTAGGCTAGGCACCGGCAGCGGGTGGCGGCGGAGGTAACGGGGGAGGAGGAGGAGGAGGAGCGTGAAGCAGAGACATCGGGGTCGGGGGCGGTGGAGAGGAGAGGAAAAGGGCAAAGTAAAAGAGAGAGTGGGGGAGGCGGGGGTTGATCTTGGTGTTGGATTGAGATCCAACGGGCAACGGCCCAGAAAATCGACTGATAGGTAGGGGAAAAACAGTCGATTGATAAATAGACAATCCCATATTTTTATTAGACCCGATTGCCAGGCCCAAGCCCAACTTGATGTACAAGCCCAAGCCCAACTTGATGTACAAGCCTAACCCAAAAATTGGATTGTCCAAGTCAGGCTGCCCATGATGAGGTTTATCCTCTTCTTCCCCAACTCTCCCTTCAACTTTGTGTTCCTCTATACTGATGACGCATCTATAGTAACTTTTCTGCTACAGCAAAAGAAAATGCGAAAAGACAGAAAGAGCACGACCCACTCTCACGATCAACCCTCATTGAGATCTGCCGATGTGGTTGGTGTAGGACTATGATGAGCGTGGATGGGTGGTACGGTGATTGGTGAATAGAGGGATGGAGGGGAAGAGAGAGAGAAGGGATGGAGAGATGCTGAGAGGTGAGAGGAGATAGAAGATGTTAGAGGCAAGAACCTCCTAGGTGCCAAATTAAGCGGGGGTGTATGGGAAAGAACACGTATATATGTACCTCGTAATGATATTTTTTATTATTCCATTTATTTTATAATGACTATTCTATGAGCGCCAACTAAGCAATGACATTTTTTATATTCCAAATTATGCAGTGTCATATATAAAATTAACCTTTTTAATTTTTTTAATTTGATCGTGTACATATAATGATGTAGAGGGTAGAATTTTTTCATTATCTAAAAGCCGGATAAAGACTTTAATATTACTAGCTACTCCTTTCATATCACCAAAACTTGTAGTTTTGGACATGGTCTTTGAACTGCAACTTTGATCATTAGTTACTATTGTAATTTATTTATTAATTTCACTAAAATCATGATACAACAAAAGAGCTTTTTTAGACGAATCTACAAGTATGGTTTTGTGTTAATCATAGATAAAGTTTTAAAACATTGAGCAGCACATGTCTCAAACATTAATTTTTTTTTATACGGAGAGACTAATGACCTAGGCTGACAATTCAGATGTATTATAACCAAGGCTCAGTGTTCACACGATTATACAGTATGTACCACAGCAACTCACACATGTATAAACACAGCATCAAAAGTTCGTCGCTAAAAACAGAGTCCCCCCACATTATTCGACAGGCATGCTACAACACACACGCACACACCACTGCGCGCGCAACGGTTGCACGGGACTTAAACCGACGGCGCCTTCTTGAACACGACGGCGTGAGCCGGCTCGTTCGCGCCCAGCCACGCGCCCTTGGGGTCCCTGAACACACCCAGGTCCTGGCACGAGCTGCCCTCCCGGCACGACACCAGCTTGTACGCGCCGCCGGCGTGCCTCTCGACGCGGAACACCTTCTCGCGCCCGCTCGGGCTGGGGTCGAAGACCGGGCCGGTGACCACGTGCCGGCGCCCCGTCAGCGGCTCGCCGAGGCCGCCGACGACGTGCCACTCGGTGGACTGCACGCACGTCGTGTAGGCGTCGAAGCGGACGCGGAGGTCACTGGAGAGGCGCACGGTGCGGTCCGCGCCCAGCGGGGTGAAGCGCACGGGGAAGCCCTTGCGGAGCTCATCGGCCTCCCGCGCCACGAAGAGCGGGCAGGGGAGGAAGTTGGGCGCCATGGTGAGCCCGCCGCCGTGGCCGCGGCTGGCCGGGAGGACGTAGTAGCCCGCGCCGGCGATGAGCTCGTGGCCGTCCGTGTCGTACACCGGCGGCGGCGGAGCGGCGCCGCTGCACGAGAGGGAGACGCCTAGGATGGACAGGAGGAGGAGGAGTTGGGCGGCACGGAGGCTACCCATGGCTGAAACCACCGCGCGGGCTTTGCTTGTGTTCGAGGACGACGGAAGTGTGGCCGTGTGGGCTGCTGGTTTGAAGTATGGCCTGTATTTGTAGTGAGCCGGAGTGTCGTCGTTGGCTTTCTTTCCTCCTGGATTTGTACGTGATGTGAAGTCATATGTTCTTCTTCTTTCTCATCGGTGCTCCGTTGGCCCGCCGTTAGTAATCCCACCGATCAAGCATGCGTCGCCAATCTGTACACAACTGGTACGAGTACTATACTACTATCCGACGCGAGTTGGAAACGACAACCTGAAACGATGAATTTACGAGAGCCTCGGCAGCCTCACTTGCATATGCGTTTCGATGCCACCCGTGCTCATAAGGCCAGCGGCACATTGGCAAATGGCAGTGAACCGATGGCCAGGTGAAAGGAAATTGGCTGGCACCGCACGTTTTCCAACCAGAATAAGTAACGGTGACTCTAAAATCTGGATGCTCAGCAAAAAGTTCACAAACTACTGGACGTATCGGCACGATAGACCTGTATATTTCAGGGATATGCAGGACAGAAATCTTGTTACTTCGTGCCACGGCCAAAAAGTACTACTACTACCAAGGTACTGAACCGATCAGTACTGATTCGATACAAAGCCGTGCGCAACGCAGTGTGTATCGCATATATCCGGAGTGGTTCCCAACCAACCTGATCTAGAGCTTCCTACGGGTCCCAACCAACCTGATCTAGAGCTTCCTCCGGGCAAGTCAAGCGGCAGGAGGCTGCGATCGATCAGGACACGAATTCACACCGATCAAACTGGCAAAACGCCGCGGTACAGGAGGCGAGCTTGGCCACCTTGTTCGCGTCACAGGCCGCTTTGCCGCTTAGGTGCGTTTTCCATGCGTTCTTTTCACGGGAAATCGCGACTGCCTCGATCGGTAGCCAGCAGTAACCCAGCACGGCAGCACCATGTTTCCATAAGCGGCACGCGGCTCACAAGTTGCAACTCACGTCGTCGCCGCCTATACGGAGGCAGCCACCTCGCTCGCTGACCACTGTTACTAATTTGGCAACAAATTTGTTTTGTTGAGTATATTTGTTGCCAGATTAGTATACAGTATATTAGTATACAGTATATTTGTTGCCAAGTAACACCGTATATTTGTTGCCAAATTAGCAGGAATTCCTAGGAACGGGATCCAGTCCCGGACGGGATCCCTCCCCATGCGACACGTGTCCACTCACCCTCCTCGCCCGCGCGCGCTCCCCTTCGCCCGCGCCCAGCTCCCTTCGCCTCGCGCGAGCTGTGCAGAGAAGGAGGAGGAGGAAGAAGGAGCTGACCTCGCGCGCCGCCGCCGTCAACCTCGCCGTCGCCGTCGCCCTCGCCCTCGCCGCCGTCGAGCTTGTCGCCGCCGAGTTAGGGAACATTTGGGTTTCTCCGGTTGTAGAGGGAGGTCGGGGGAGGCGGCGGACCGGCGGTGGGAGGGGCTTGTCGGGGGCGGCAGCGGAGGCGGCGGTGGCGCCGCCGGAGCCGGGGGAGGGGGCGAAGGCGGGTGGGCCGGCGGTGGAGGGGGGACCACGCCGTCCCCGTCCGTTAGGGTGGGCGGGGTGGCACGGCGACGGGGGCAGGAGGGCGGCGAGGCCGGCGGCGAGGGCGCCGCCTGCCGGGGTGGTGGTGGAGGCGGCGGGGGAGGTGGTGGAGGCGCGCGGAGGCGGACGCGGCTGAGGAGCGAGGGCGATGCGGGGCGGGTGAGCGAGATGCAGGGCGGGTGAGCGAGTGGGGAGGCGCGGGGGACACGTGGCGGCTGGGGCGCTATCCCGTCTGGGGCGGGGGCGGGACGGGATCCCGTCCCCTAGTAGCCCCCCAAATTAGTATACTGTATTACTCCCTCCGTTCCGTCTTAGGGGCCACATAAAGAACTGCATGCAATCCCTCCGTTCCGTCTTAGGGGCCACATAAAGAACTGCATGCAATTCCAGTTTATGGAGTACACGGAGTAACTCAAGTTTGATGAACGAGCGTGATGTCCTGTGTATTTGCGCAGCTAGTTTTATAATTGATATTAACTATTTTTATTATGAATTACATATATTTGTTGTAGATAATACAAACATTTTTATAGTTTTATAGTTGACATTGGACATTCCTTTTATTATTTTTTTATTTTGAATTTGTTTTTTATACAGTTGATATGCACTCTTTCTTTCAATATATCCGCACATTTGTGCAGCTATATTCATTCGATTTTTAATCTGGTATGAATGTTAATTTCTATTATTTTATTTCAAATTTATGTAACTTATATTTTATATTATAGCCAATACCCCATATGAACTTTTTTTATCTCACATGGTAACTTACTTCTATATTTTTTTTATTCTAAATTTCTATTATCTCTTTTTGGTGTAGCGACTTTGTTTAATCTAGCATTTACTCTTATTTCTATTTTTTTATTCTGAATCTAATCCATTATAATTTAGTCCTACAACAATCAATGATGTAGGTCTTTATTTTTATTTTCGATTAATGTGAGAATTTATATGATTTTAGGATTAAAATGATGGCCGTATTGGACCCTGTTTGATTATATAATAGATAGATTTTAGTGAAGTGTGGTATATAGTAGCTCCCAAAGGTATCCTGATTCCCAAGTGGCTAATGGGCTTTGAACCGTGAATGGACCGGTGGTCACGATGGCAACGGGTATGTATATGTGTAAATACCCACGGGTAATTACACATTGGGTACAGGTATGGTCCTATTGACAAGTTGGTTTTATTGACACTATCATGTAGAAATATTTCTACCCTAAAAATCTCTATCACTAATAAAAATTTGCAAGGTGATAGAATTCGCTCTCTAGTTCTACCCATAAACTCTAGAGTTGACTTGTAATTCATATCATTTGTATGTCGATATAGATCTATGCACGTTGTTAGCTATTAATTGTTACTGAATTAGGATTTGTTTGATTTTTTTTGTTGTAGCTAGCTAGTAGCCATATAGTGGGGTGGTGGGTAATGGGTACCCGAGTGGTAGTGGGTACCTAGCGGGTTTTGATATGAGTACAAATACATACCCATGGGTGGATGTAGGTATGAATATATGTTGAGTTTTTGTTGTAGGGAGCCCCCTGGCCCTAATTACAAGACTCGATGCAAAACCTTCCTAGATCCACACACCTCGGAGGACACTCAGAATTGAAACTTCGCACAAACTTCGCACGTGGTCCTTTTTGAACTCCCAGCACCCTGAAGACCACCCCGGGCCGAAGCTCCACGCAAGGTCCTCCCTAGACTCCCACACACCCTGGAGGCCACTCCGAGCAGAAGCTTCGAGAGGGTCCTTCCAGGACTCCCGCACACCAATCATTGCCATGGACGGGAGATTTGGGATTCCCGCGTAGGCACTAAGCAGGCACGGATAAGGCACGTCACGTCCCAGGCCCTCGCCTGCCCTCCGTGAGGCCGTGACCCGCCCAAGGCCCAGCTACGCAGCCCAGGCCCAGGTTGCCTCCGCCGCTCCGTGGCAGGCAACCCTAGCCCCCACTGCCCCACATATATATGTTGCGTGCTTGGCTGCTTGCCTATTTTCCCCTCTCCGCTTCTCGCCGTCTCGCCTCGCCTCTCGCGTGAGAAACCCTACCGTCTCCTCGCCTCCTCGAGTCCGCCTCTTGCCGTCGCCGGCGTCGCGTCGGAAGGCCGTCGGCGCCGGTCTCCGTCTCCCGCGGCGTAGCCTAGCTTGCGTGGTGGCGCCGTTGTGCTGGTGCCAAAAGGTCACCGCGGTGCTGGTGCTGCCGTGCTGGTGCCTGGTGGCTGACTGGCTGCCTGGTTGGTGGTGGCGTGGTGCCGCGGCGGCGCCGCTTTGCTGCTGGCTGCTGCCGTCGACGCCTGACGCCTCTCTGGATCTTGGCATCTTGTTTTTCTAGTCGACTGTTTGTCTGCTTTCTCTGTGAATCTCTCTCTCTGACTCTCGTCTTAATCTTTTTGCGTCTTGCCCTCTCCGGTGTTCTTCCTCTCTCAATCTCCCTCTCTGGTGTTCATACTGGAGTCCTAGATCTGGTCCTCTAGATCTGGTTGTCTGGTACTCTGTTCTCACCGTCGCGGCGTCGCCTTCGTGGCATAGGTGGAACGGAGGTTCTTGGGCTCCGGCATCGGTGAGTGGTCTCTACTCTCTCCCCGTCTGGATTTCATTTGATCTTTTAAGTTCAAGTGTTGTGATCTCTAATCGTTGACTCGTTGTCCTCTGTTCTTGTTTTTGGCACTTACACTAGGCCATTGAGTTACCAGAGCCGCCGGGCCCCGAGCCGGCGGGACGACGACCATGGTGGATGAGCTGGATCCGACCTCGATCGACCATGATCTCAGGATGCTAGGGGACACCGGAGAAGACATCGGCCAAGAGGACTTGTTCGGTAGCAGCGCAGCCGGTGATTAGGGTAACGGCGAGCCCTCTGCTGCTGCCGCAAGTCCGTCGGGTGATGGCGCTAGCACTGGCGTCGCCCGCGGTGGCCGTGGCCGTGGTAAGAGGAATAGAGCCTCCACCTCTGATGTGTGGAACGACTTTGAAAAGTTGTTCAGAACTGAAAACGGCAAGGAAGTCAGGTACGCTGCTAAGTGCCTCATCTGCAAATCAACGCTATCTGCTCTTTCTACCGGTGGAACTGGCCATCTGTCGCGTCACCGTGATAGATGCAAATCCTGTCCTGCCTCAAGGATTGGGAGCTGGGTGATGCAAAGCACAACATAATGTGGAGGACAAAGACCTTGAGGCTTGATTCACAAACTTGTACCTTGATAAAGTTCATTCTGTTGCTGGTGTTGGACCTGCTGGTGGTGCTGATTCTTCTGGAGCACCTGATGGCTGATGCTCAAGCCTGAAAATTTATCATTGGCCCTTTGACAGTGTGTAAATATGTTATTGTTATGTAATGGACTGTATGAACTATGAATTGAAGTACTGAACTTAGAATGAGCTGGGGCTGTACTCTTTTTATCCTTTCTAGAGTTTTCTCATGAGGTATGAGTTTTTACCTAGAAAGGTTTTTAATGAGGCAGCCAAATTCTGTATAAACAGCTCTATAATATTTCTAGTTTCTAAATTATGATATGTCCAGTGCCAAATTGTGCTTTACTGCTTGTTGTCTAAATGTTTTGTAACATTTTTTTGTGAATTGTCATAAAGTATACAATATACTTGTGATGGTTGTGATGTGCTGAATCTGCTGAGTCGAGTGAGCCATTTCTGTTATCTTGGCTGACGGGCCGACACGGCACGAATGGCACGGCGGGCTAATCGTGCCGGCACGGCACGATTATTTCTTCTCCGTGCCGTGCCTGGGCCTGCCCCTCGGCTCATGGGCCGGCACGGCACGATTACCTGTTCGTGCCTCATCGTGCCATGCCTAATCATGCCCGTGCCACGTCGTGCTAGTGCCGTGCCGCCCGTTTGGCCACCTATATTGGTATCCATATAGTGGGTGGTGGGTAATGGGTACCCGAGTGGTAGTGAATACCTAGCGGGTTTTGGTACGAGTACAAATACATACCCATGGGTGGATGTAGGTATGAATATAGGTTGAATTTTTGTTGTAGGGAGCCCCTGGCCCTAATTACAAGACTTGATGCAAAACCGTCCTAGACTCCCACAAGCCCCGGAGGACACTCCGAATCGAAACTTCGCACGTGGTCCTTTTTGAACTCCCGGCACCCTGAAGACCACCTCGTGCCGAAGCTCCACGCAAGGTCCTCCCTAGACTCCCACGCGCCCTGGAGGCCACTCTGAGCCGAAGCTTCGAGAGGGTCCTTCCAGGACTCCCGCACACCAATCATTGCCATGGACGGGAGATTTGGGATTCCCGCCCAAGGCCAACTGTCAAAAGAAGGCTCAAGATTCAAAGATTCTCCGCACCTACCAAAAGCAGACCACCATTGCATCTACGAGCCAAGGGTGGCATTGCATACAATCAGAAGCTAAAGTAGAGACCGCCAAAAGGAAACCGCCAGTTTGTCCCCTATCGTGAAGGTTGTGAAAGGAGGGCGAGGATGGGAGAAAGACTGGGACGCCCTTGCTTTGCCCACCAGACTAAGGTGAAACAAGGAAAGTAGGAGCAGAATTACCTAATTGTCCCAAAGATTCCCTGTACTAGTAGGGGCAAAATAGGCATGTGTGCCACGATGTATAAAAACAAGGCCATAGTGTCCGTTGCATCTCAAGTTCAATCAAAATTCCAAAATATTTTCTAGGATCTCGTTCCGCTCTAGATCGCACTTCGTACAGGTAGCCCCAACGACAGTTGGCACGAACTGCAGGGAGGCGTAGACTAGAAGCCTTTCCATGTTGTCGAAGAAGAAGGCGTTCAGCTTGGTCAGAGGGGGTAA
Organism: Raddia distichophylla; assembly: GCA_005191435.1. Lineage (NCBI taxonomy): Eukaryota > Viridiplantae > Streptophyta > Magnoliopsida > Poales > Poaceae > Raddia > Raddia distichophylla. The sequence goes on along the minus strand of SPJY01015242.1, from coordinate 831,610 downwards.
GGGTGGCGATCTCGGCTCCACTTCCACTGGCCTAGCCTCGAAGTGATACAGGTCTCGCGAACTACAGGAGGAGGGAATATGGAAAGCGAGGGGGCGGTCGAGGCCATGAGCACCGTGACTCTACTAATTCTCCAGCTGCACGTGATGCAGCGGGGCTGGCTTCCGACCCAGCCACCAACCGCATGGCTGGAGCAGGCAGTCTGCCTGTAACAGGCTCCTTCACGGGAACTCTCAACCTCTAGGAGGCAGATCCCACTGCAACCACAACCGTCATCGCAGCAAGGGTGCTACATTCCCAAACCCCGCCACCGCTTGATACACATGTTTTCTTTTTGGCAGAGTTGGAAGCCTTGCGTACCCAGCTGACAGAGTATCGATGAGGCCTAGATCCACAAGCCCCCAGCCATAAACCCACTGTTTCCAGTGGTCCAAGTGGTAGCTGCACCTTTCTCTTCACATACCATATGGGTGTGGGTTTGTGAACCTTCTACCCATGCTCGATCCGCCCAATTGCGATCCCTAGCTAGCTAGCTAGCTAGTCAAACACGCCAATGGAACGAACCAATCTTTAACTAGTCTAGCGGTCTAAAGAACAACTATATAAGTTTTGGATCTTGCTGCAAATACAAAAAAAAGGACACTGTTGTAGTAAGACAAATAAAATATTGCAGCATATATATATATATAAACCAAAATGCTGCATATTTAAAATCAAATGTTGCACCAAAATAGAAAAAATATTGTAGTAACCAAATTGTTGCATCAAATTGAACAATGTTGTAGTATGCTAAACCAAAAATGTTTAATATTAAAATGGATAGCAAAAACAGTTTGCTAATGCAATATTTTTAGACAACACGTGAAACAAAAAATATACTTATGCAACATTTTTTGATAAATGTTACACGAAATTGTTGCAATTTGTTAAACTAAAATGTTGCAACATGTTACATATATAAAATGTTGCAATATTTAAACCAAAATGTTGCAGTGTGTTAAGCCAAATGTTGCGATATTTAAAACAAAAATATTATAGTATACTAAGCCAAATGTTATTGCAATCAAATGTTACATAGGACCAAACAAGATGTTATGGTACTCACATGATGTTATTTTAACCAATGGATTATATACATTTTTCCTTCATGAGCCACTACTTCCATGAGGAGAGAGGAGGGAGAAAAGGGAAGATGGGAAACAACCTTATCGCCACCACGTACCATGGACTTTTTCATGGAGTTTTCTTCTTCAAACCCGAGCTCCAAATACGTAGCCCGCGTCCACAACTCCATGGACATGCTTTCACCCATTCAGCACCAACTCGCCGTCCTTGTTACGACATTGGCTCATTAGATGATAGAGGAAGTATTTTTCAATCGTAGTGGCTAGATCATGTGTAGTATGGAGATTGGGAAAGGAAGGGAGATCAACGAAAATAAGATTGAGGAGTAGAAATTACTTTGATGTGTGCCTGGCCGTAGAAATGGGCGAAGACAGAGAAATAGAGAGAACGAGAATGCACTAGCATAACAATTCGGAAATAAGACGCTCAGCACGTGGGTGGGTCCACCGGATTTGAAAAGGGAGAATTGAGCTGGTGACACCGAAAGATCAGTCGGACTCAGTTCTAGCACCGAAGAAACTCCGTTATCTTATCTAGCACCGAACGGTGTCGCCGTTACTCATTTTTAGCACTCCGTTACCCCTGGTGTTAGATGGAGCCGTTAGTTTCTCGCTGACACGTGGGTCCCACCTCTTTTTCCTGTCTTCTTCCTCCTCTCTCTCTCTCTCTCTCGCCGCGCCGCCTGTCGTCAACGCAGCCGCATCGTCACCGCCACCTCGCCGCTGGAGACGCGGCGCTGATCTCCACCTCCGCCGCTGAGAGGGCGCGCCGGCGAGCGCGCCGCCTCCCTCCTCCACGAGCCATGCGTGGAGCCATCGCTGCCGCCGCTCTTCCTCTTCCTGGCCATGGCCGCCGCCGCCGCTCTCCCGTCTTGGCTCGTCTCGAACCGAGCTAGTGCTTCCGAGACCTTCTCCACACCCTCTAGAAGGTCGCCGACCAGTGCCGCCAATCGACTCAGTGACGAGCTCTGCCGCCCGCCGCCTCTTAGCGCCGCCGCCAACGCCTCTCCCGACAAAATCCCGATGCGCCGCCGCCGCCGCCAATCGAAGCCCGAGGACTCCCTCTCCATCTCGCCTCACTTTCCCCGCTGGAGATCCGCCGCCATCGCCGGAATCGCCGCCGCCGCCGCTCTCTTGCCGCCTCCCCTGCTCCTCTTCTCCCTTCTCCTTTGAGCCAAGCTGAATAGTGGGAGAGAGAAAGAAGTGGGACTCTCTGTGCAGTGAGACAAACTAACGGGGTTAACAATTCCACCGTGACGCAGTGCTAGAAATGGGTAACGGAGGCACATTTTAGTGCTACATAAATGGATTCGGATCCTCTGACATTGCATAGCAATGGCAGAGGTGAATAGTAAAACATGTGAGAGGGAATGTGTCGGTGCCTGGGAATCGCGCTCCTGAAGAGCAGCGAGTCCACGGACCGGCAGACGAATTTGTAGTTGGAGTGAGGCCCAACGACGACCCTTCTCAGCAGCTCAGGTGGCGGCCAAGCCCACGGCGGGCTGGGGCCACGCTGTCTTCCCGGGCACGGGCCTGGTGCGATTTGGTGATCTGGGTACAAGTCCTTAGCACAATGCAAGAGTGAAAAAGAAAAGGATACGAACCACGAAGACACAAGAAGTTTACCCTGGTTCGAGCCCCCACTGCCGGGTAATAGCTCTACTCCAGCTGAATTGATTATATGGTGGAAACAGTACAGGGGTGCCGAGACCGGGCTTGAAGGCTCCGATCCCGAGCTTACAAAGGAGGTGACTAAAGACTAAGGCTACTTGCTAAGGAAGCTTCGGATGCGAGTGTTGCTTGTGTCCCAATGGAATCTCAGATGTCTCCCCTTCGAATGTCCAGGATTCCCTCTTTTATAGGCGCGGTGGCCGCTCGAGGCTGATACGGCGGGCCCCTACGCTGGTCTTTGCTTTGGTGGCGAGGCTCTTGTCTCGTTCTAGGGTCCTGTCGGGTCTCGAGCCTGCAGGGAGAAGCTGGTCGGGTTAGTACTGGACACGTGTTTGTCTTAACATGCCGGTTTAGGGGAGAGAGCTTCTTTAGGGAGAAAGCACTTTCCCTTTATCCCCAATATAGCCTTGACTGGACCGAGCCAGCTCTGAAGTCCTTAGCACAATGTCGTATAACTTCGTATAATGTATGCTATACGAAGTTATTACGTCATTAGATGATAGAGGAAGTATTTTTCAATCGTAGTGGCTAGATCATGTGTAGTATGGAGATTGGGAAAGGAAGGGAGATCAACGAAAATAAGATTGAGGAGTAGAAATTGCTTTGATGTGTGCCTGACTGTAGAAATGGGCGAAGACAGAGAAATAGAGAGAACGAGAATGCACTAGCATAGCAATTCGGAAATAAGACGCTCAGCACGTGGGTGGGTCAAACGGATTTGAAAAATATATCCATATCTGATGGGCCTGCCCGGGTGCTCCGAACGAAGAAATTTTGAGTAGATTTTGTTTTGACGCCCAGACTAGTTGGGCCATTGATAGCCATCTTGGACCGTGCGTCCGTGTCACGTCAATTTCATTCGGCCTTTTCTCATATTGGGCCTTCTTGAGAAAATGCTCAAGGTCGTGAATCCTATTAAGAAGGAATTTGAACAATTTACTTTTCCATTCATTAACATGCACCATGGTTAATTTTGCGATCCATCCTACAAAGAAATCGTTTGGAGAAACATGCTTCAATCCAGATCGTACGAGGAGGGAACTCGGCTGCTCTGGTCCGAAATAAGACCGGGCAACCTTAGCTACGGCGTGCGCTACTTCACAGCAAAAGATGGCGCAGGAGCCCGCGGCTGCTCCTCTTCTCATCGTGCCGATCGACAGGGTGAACGATGGACCTCTCGCAGCTAGCGTGCAGGCCAGCGTCGTCTAGCTATAGGTAGTCATCGCAGCTCCGTGATGGCTTGCTGCATGTACTTGCAGGACCGCTGGTAGCTCACGAACCCCAGGAACCAGAACTCGAACCCGTCCACCGTGACGACGTGTATGTACTTCTCCTCCGGCTTGTCGACGTTCTCGCTCGGCCGGACCTTGCTGATCCTCTTCAGAGGAATCACCACCTTGTAGGGCACCCGCGCGACGTCGCCCCTGGGCGAGGTCACTGTGACTGGGCGGTCGCTGCGGAAGGCCACCTTCTTGGTGGAGACGAAGAGCATGCCGGCGACGGGGCCGCCGGTGGTGTAGAGGTAGCACTGCAGCGCCTTCACCAGCCGCTCGCCTTTCTCCGCCGGGAACGCCTGCCGGAACACGCGCTCGATCCCACCGGCCTGCAGGATCTTCGCGCCCAAGCTCAGCTTCCCCTTTACGGTCTCAGACAGCTTTGGTCCCAGGGCCACTGCACGGATCACGCACATATATGCATATGTATATTAGGACACAACGTTTTACGTACTCTCAAGTCTCAACTCTCATCAAGTCTTTCGTAAGAACAGCATGCGTGAATTATGCTACTAACTCACCATGCTCCCGGAAGCCTTGGGCCCTTCTGCTCAGCTTGCTCACCCAGTGGATGACCTGACCCTTGCTGCCTGCAAATCATTCACGAATCATCATCAACATCGGTATCTATCAAGTGTTTTCTTATTACAAGCATCAGGATTCTGATAATATGACCAGGCACATATATATGATCGATCAGGAGGATCAACTTACTGTTCTTATAGCCGAAGGACGCGTAAGGGCTGGGGTGTGTCAACGAGACCGCAAGGTGGTCGCCGTCGGCCTTCCTGAACGATTGCTCCCTGGACGACACCTCCTCTATGCCATACGCCTTGGAGGTTACCGGGACTCCGATCACATGGCCGCTGCCCGACTTCGTCATGGTTGCAGATTATGCTCAACGAAGAGTGCGGAGATCGATCGAGTATGCAACACACGTCGACACTCTAGCTAAGATCGATGGATCTGCCTTAGCGTACAAGGAAGTGGGATTGGTACCAGAGTGCGGCAGCCGAGGGCGCGGTTTTATAGGCGCCGCGGTGGTGGATCCCTTTGGCAAAGGCAGTGGATTTGCGGAGTCAGCAGCCGGGCCGGCCGAGTCACCGGCGGATCAGAAAGGCGCAGTTCACGTTCGCCTAAAAGCTGTCCTATACCCCGCCCCCCGCCCACTGGCTGCAGCTGCTCCACTCGCGCGCGGCCGCGTCATCGCCCGCTCGGCCTGGCAAGAAACGGAGGTTCGCTAGAGGGATCGCAGCGGGTGTCCAGATGGCTACCGTCAGGTGGGGTTGGTCGATCCTCCGCTGCTTTCCGAGAAGCGTCCCATGTGCTCGCACATTCCTGCATGCACCGGAATACAGGGGGGCCATCGTTTTAAAACCCTAAATGCTACTAGTACTTGTTAATTAACCTGTATAGATGGCCTTCATGCATTGCATCGAGCCACCGAGACAATATAGTAAGGTGCATACTATCACTATCCTTATACAGTATATGCGCACCTTCAGAGCCGTGATCTGTAATGGTCCAACCAACGCAGGGGCCACAGGGACTGTCCCGCCCGAGATCGCGGCCGCAGCAGATCTGCCCGACCGTGACCCGGCCGGCGATCAACCGAAGTGGAGGCGGAGGCAGCAAAACAGCCACCGTTCTCCAGCGAAAATGAACGTGCCAGCAGTTGTGCTTGGTTGGGCTTTCCCTCCCAGCTAGCTAGCCGAAGTCTCCCGTCTGCGCCTGCGCCCCCCGAGTCCAAACGTCCTGTTCAGATCCCACGCAGCACCGAGTCAGCACGCTTGCGACCCTCGCCACCTACCGACGACGCATCTAACCGCCCGCGTCGATCGCCCGTTTCGTTTGCAGTGGCACGGCATGGGCGCCGTGCCGTCCCTGTCTCCCGCATTTAAGCCGGCAACCCCACCGGGCCGGGGGCGTTGCGACGCCGGCCGGCCGTGCTCTGCTGTATCCGGGATCCGCAAACGCAAAGGATGGCTGTGCGCGCACAGGGCGCGCGCGCGCTGCGTTGTCACATGGAAAGCCCGCGGCTACCAACTCGGAAACAGACTTGGGGGTGGCAGTGGGCTCCCCCCTGGATATCGTCGTTGCATGGCCTCGAAATCGATCGGCGTATCCGCGCCGGGGAGTACGTGCGTCGACGGGGAGACGGTGGTGTCGTCGCTGGAGAGAAAAGGAGTCCCGAAACGAAATCGTTTTCAGGCCGACCATGCTGCTGCCTTCCCAAGAAGAGGGAAGATGGCGTGGCCAAACAATTCGTGTCCTGTCTTTTTACCTAAGATGCAAGTGCGTTCGGTCAATGCATCAAGATTTGTTTTAACCCGAGCAACCGTTTATTTAAAACATCGGTAATGCTCCTGTTCGGACGTCCGACCGCGTCGGACGCTCGCGCGGCCCGCCGAATCGCACGGCCCAGCAGCACAGTGCAGCGTCAACACAGCGACTAGCTAAAATATGTGCGTTTCATTTTTCTCTATTTAAATTTCTCATTTTTGTCTCTATTTCATCTGGAGTCCGAAATGCATAGAACAAATTTCATAATTCATCTAAAATCCTAATCAACTCATTTTAAATACCATTTTATGTTTTAAATTTTTAATTATTTTTCATTAGCCAAATTGTTTCAACAGTCTATACAAATTGTTTGCAATAGGCTAAACTAGTTGTTTCGGCAGGCTAGACATATTGTTTCAATAGAATAAACTAATTGTTACACTTGGATAGACATATCGTTCCAGTATGCTAAACTAATCGTCCAACATTTGTTATTTGAGTGCCAATTAGTAAGGGCAGTTTGGATTGTTCTCGATCGGTTTACAGTTTAGAACTTTAGGTCATAATGGTATTGTTCTTTTCAGCGTCTCGTTGTGCTGTTGTATTTCTGTAGCAAATTTGAGAGTACTCGAAAAGATGTCTAAAGATTTAAAAAATAATGAAATTTTTTTTTATGATCTTTGAAAGGATTACTAAAAGTCATGAAAAAATAGTTACAAATTATCACAACGTATAGGCTATATAAAAATAACAAAATCTGATACAGTAATACGCAACAGTACATAACGCTGAAAAAAACAAGGCCAATGTGTCACATACTCATATATATGGTTGGGAACTAGCTTAGTTGAATTTGGAAACTAATAAAAAAACATGGGTAGACGTTGCTACCATGTTTTGGTCCACGTGGTGTTACATCGATGAGTAACATGGTAATAAAATGCAAGGCATTACACCAGATGTGAGATGGTGGAGTAGGGCTGTGTAGAAGTAGAGGATGCGTTCATGCGAGTCAAGCTATATTTGATCATTGAATGCGATTTCACAATTTTTTTTGGGACACTGTAACGAATGTTGCTATCAATTAGGCACTTAAGGCTGTCTCCAACAGGCTCCCGTAAAACACCCTCTACCCTAAAATAGAGGATGGATTCTTACCCTATATGTTCCAACAGCATTCCCTATTCCGTTCCCTAAAATAAAGTTTTTCACTCCATCCCCTCATATGTAGGGGTTCTCTCTCCTCCCCCCTATATAATTCTTCATATAGGAAACGTTGTTGGAGATGGAAGAAATATATGGTGAGATTTTTTTTAAAGGGAACCTGTATATGAGGCTATAGGGGATCAAATTTAGGGATTCCTGTTGGAGACAGCCTAAGAAAGAGAACAACTATAGAACACTATAATAATGGTATAGTAAATATTATCGGATATTAAAACTCTATGATACTATACGAGACTTGACATATTTAATTATATCTATACCGAAAAAATGTTCCACGACTAATACTTAGCCGCTAGTCGCGCCTTGAGATTTGTGTGCCACCCCTCCCCATCTCACTTGGTCTTTGCCAAAACACACGCACACACACACCCAAACCTTAAACAGAAAATAATTGGTTGTCCTCCTTTCTCCTCCCTTCCCCTATCCTTCCTCCCCAGAGCCGGTTGCCACCTGCCGCCCTCGCCCCCTCTTCCCGTCGCTGACCACCACGCCGGTCATCTGTGACCACGATAGCGCTTGCTCACGCCGGAGTGCCAGCCATCGTGCCAGGCCACATCGCGCTAGTCGAGCCGCCGCCCATCCGCCGCCACCATTGCCAGCGACCTTTGCCCCCGTCGATGCCCAACCACATACACCAGTGCCACCTCACTCCACCCTCGCCCGCCATCACGTCGAGCCCCCGCGCCGAGCCACACCATGTCGTGCCACACTGGTGTCGAGGCCGTGTCGCTGATGTCGAAAGTCAGCTGGGGCGGTGGGCAATGGCGACGGTTTGCAGCTGGCTCTAGGGAAGAAAGGAGAAGAGTTCATTGTTGTTTGGGAGTTTTTTTTAGAGGGGTGTTGCAATGCAGAAGGGAGAGAGCTGAGAAAAGCCGCTCTCTACTTGCACACCATTCCAAGTGTTCTCTAGACTAGTATCTCTGTTTAACAAAACCACGTTCGATTTCCTTCAAAGAATGTTTTGATTCACTCGCGTTCTTAACCTTTAGATCGAGGCCTCGCACTCGCAGACCAATTTTGCATAGAAAAGCCGCAAGAGAGAGCTGCATTTGTAACGTTTAAGCGGTTGGTCAACAAACATTTCGGGATTTTTCTCATTGAACTTGTACATACCACATGTATATATGGTGGCACTTTTGCCGTGGCACTGCACCATAGATTTGTTCAACAAGAAGAATTCCTTTCCCTAATTTTGCTCCTACCATGTATACCGGGCCTTGCTCCAATTCTAAAAACTCCAAGCAATCCACCGAGAAACCTACTACATATGCACAGCAACAGATCAACCGGATCCCCACAAACACAGCGCCCAACCGCCCAATCCCCGGGCAGACCCAACGTGTTGTCTCCATCGGATCACTGCGACTGCGCGATGGCCTGCTCGAGGTGCCTGAGGGAGACCTGGTAGCTGACGAAGCCCAAGAACCAGAACTCGAAGCCGTCGTCCGTCACCACCTGGACGTACTTCTGCTCCGGCCGGTGCTTATTCTCGCTCGGCTTGGCCGTCTTCACCCTCCTCAGCGGGATGGAGACCTTGTACGGCACCCGCACCGTGTCACCCACCGGGGAGGTCAGCGCCAGCGGCCGGTCGCTGCGGAAGGCGACCTTCTCCGTCGACACGAAGAGCATGCCGGCGATGGGGCCGGCGGTGGTGGACAGGTAGCACTGCGACGCCTTCAGTAGCTTCTCGCCCTTCTCGGCGGCGAACCACCGGCGGAAGGCCTTCTCCACGCCGCCGGCCCGGAGGATCCTCGCGCCCAGCGTCAGCTTGCCTTTCACGGTCTCGTACAGCTTCGGGCCTAGCGTAACTGCAGATCATGGAGCAGGCACAAGCTCAGCCTCCGATTCGGAACTGAATCCGTTAAGGTATGTATGCACTGAAGTGAAGCAGGCATTGGATCGAGAGTTCGAGGCGAACTTACCATGCTCTTTGATGCCCTGAGCGACCCTGGCACGCGCCGCTGAGGGGTGATTCTTCGCATCGGCGCCATGGTACGCGGCTGCTTCGCTTGGGAAGTCCGGCTCCTCTATGCCGTACGCCCTGCTGCTCACGGGGATCCCGATCACATGCTCCTGTCCTGCCTTCTCCATCTGCTGCTGGGTGCTGGGGCGATGAACCGAAGACCTGATCTGTAATTCCTTCTTTCCCGCCTTGGCTTCCGGCCTCTGTCTGAGGACGTTGCGGGCGAGTGGTCGGTGTGCGTGGGTTGTTTGGTGGTTTGTTTGCTCGAGCTCCGTGCTCAGAATGGGGAGAAGAGGGTGTCTTTTATAAGCATCCGAGCACAGGTTTGGGATCAGAAATAAAAAAAAGCTGGGTGCCTATCCGATCCGCTTTTCAATGGAACAGTCATCGTCTTCTCTCAGGATCCAGGGTAAAAGAGGCTTCTCTATACGTGGAATTGGCCCCGGCCTAGTGCTGTGCTGCATGTGCAAGGGTCCACTGCTGAGAACTTTGTGCGTGTCATGAGTGACATCCAGTCATCCATGCATGGACCATGGGCCATGGTACATTCATATCCAACCAGCTCGCACGTACATGCAGTTCGGGATCTGGAAAAAACTTATGGCATGCATGGTACCACTATCGATTTACCAATTCCAATTGGGAGGAAAATCGGGTAGGGAAAGGCTGTGCTGCTGTTATCTCCATCCGTGCAGATAAGGCAATGCTAGGAGTACGGGTTAATCAGAACCGTGGATCTGTGCCACACAGAATCTGGAAGCAGATTCAAGGTCTATTGGCATCAAAATTTAGAGAAAACTCTGTTTTCAAAAAACCATACATTTTACAATGTGTGCATATAAAATTAATGGTTTAAATTAACACCATATAAATTATGGTTTTTTTGAAACTATAAACTATTTGTTTGCATGGTTTATAGATGTAATACTTTGATAAAATCATGAAAAAAAGTGCAATCACAAGCAGAGCCAGGGCCCGGCAATCCTAGGCTTGCCCGGGCTCCAGCTCGCTAAGTTATTGAGCTCCGTGTAATTGCATAAAAAAACAGCCCATACCCTAGATATGGACGACCCAAAATGGGCAAAGCTGAGAATATCAGTTAGGCTTATATTTAGACTTCCTAAAATTTCTGGCTCCGCCACTGATCACAACACTGGCTAGTGATCGAAGTTAGAAAAAAAAGAATAGAATGAAGTTATAAAAACTTAAAAAAAACCAAGGTTTTCACCAAATCAGAGTTTTGGAACCATGTCTAAACTTTGTATCTAAACACCACAGTTTTGTAAACAATGGTATTTTCAGAAAGCATGTTTTGTCTTAAATCTATGAAATAACTTTGATGCCAAACATGCCCTCAATAGCTGTGCATGTAACTTTAAGGTACAAAATTAATTTCATATTTTTGCTTTTTAAAACCCCCTCCCGGATTAATCTATTTATTTATCTATCTAATATATGTAAAAAAATAAAACAGAGCCATCATGCTAATCCTAAAATACTAGAAATTTTCATGTTAATAAAAATAGTAAAATCTCATGTTAATCGAAGGAAAAAAAGATCTATACTATCGATTATAATGGATCGGATTATAACTGTTTAGATTAAAATTAAGAAAGGGTCTGTACGACTATGACATATTACAAAAAATAAAAAATTAGAATAAGGTATTAAAATAGAAGTCCATGTCATGTTAAAAGAATCATGTTAGCTTCAAAAAATGCATAAAATCATAAAAAAATAATGTTGTGGACTAAAATTATAACGACTAAGATTAAAAGCAACATAATATAATCAAAGCAATTTACAAAGCGTTCTATCTAATAAAAGGTTAAAAAGTTTATATCAAATACAAAATCTTGCCGTGCAAACACGCGGACGACTGTACCCAATTTGCAATTTTACAGCTTTCAAGTGGCATGGATGTAAAAGCCCCATTTTTTTTTAAGCCAAATCGAGTTTGGAGCGGAATATCCGATGGTCTGACGTGGATGATGTGGAGATAGATGGATCCGCTGCACCTACGTGTACCCACATGCTCACCACTCACCACGAAGAAGGTCTCCATTCGTGAGCTCGTGCTCGCGCGCATGGCGAGGCGGACACCGACGCACGTTCGGTCACCGCAGTTGTCTTTCCTCCTTCTCCACCGCGCTTTCGCCTGTTTTTTTCTTCGCGCCCACGGTGGCCTGACTCAGCAGCCGAGCGAACCGCGCGCTCCCGGTCGACGCTTGGCGTGCGACGATCCAAACTGGGTTAGTGGCGATGGGGGAGCGAGCCGAGCCAGCAAGGCAGACAGGAAGACAAGAGTAGCTAATGCCTCCATTCGTTAGCCTGGTCGTCGTTTTCCCTCGATCGCCGAGACGGTGACTTCAGAGCAGCTAGCCGGCCGAGAGTTTCGCCGGTGCATGCATATGTGCCATGTGGCGATTGGAATGCTATCACTTGCATGTGTAATGTCTTGTGGCTTCCCTGTCATCGGTGACGATAATGTGATCGGGCATGGTGGATATCGATCGTCTGATCAAATTCAAAGTTGTTAGGGTTTTTCTAATTAAAAGGTCAGAGTGGATAACTTCGATTTGACCATCACTAAAGTATTTCTGCGCCTGCGCCTGCGCGCGGCGAAAGGGCTAAAGGTCGAAGCAGAAATTTAAAAAGTGGAGAGACCGAGGAATTTAATTAGAACCGTGCTTATTTTTTGACCTGAATGCTTGCGTGGAAATTTCTCTGCACCGCTAAACAGATAAGGATCCGGATAAAGAAAAACAGGTGTGCTCGTAAGCGTAGTCGTGCTGGAGCTGAAAGCATGCATGCACCGCGTGTTAGCTGTGGAATCAAGTGGTCTGTGCTACACTGTCTGTACAGCATCTCAAGGGAACGCGTGCAGTCATACATTCAGACTAGTATATGCTTGAGAATTAGGTCTCAGCAAAGGAGAAGCTCCATTGTTATCTAATGACCAATATGGCTGCCCACACCACATGCATTCAGCTCTGTAATCGCAAGTGCTCCCTGTATCAAGCTTTCCATGTGACCCACCAGTATCCCACTATGAGTTTGGGTATACTAAAAATCACGTGTAGGTATAGATCCATTAGTAGCGCATTGGCGATCTCTTTTACTCCTACATTTCCTCGGTAATTAGTGGGTGTAAGCAGGCATTCCAGCAATGGCATGAACCACACTATCGAGTTTCATGCATCAAGCACTTAATTTAAAAGGCTAAATTTTTTTAGTTAAAAAGCCTAAGCAGATGAAAAAAGGTGAGCAATTGATTCACTTGTACTTTTCAAAACTCTCCCTCACGTAAAGCCTCAAACCGAGCGGAGGATGACAATTGCGTCTAATACCATATTAAGTTGCATCCACGAACCAGTTCATCCAAAAAGATGCTAATAAAGAATGATGGACAATTCACTTATACTTTCCAACAATGAAAAAATTGCGTCTAATATCATATTAAGCTGTATGCATGCACCTGTTATCCAAAAGTCTAAACTGAAGAAAAAAGATGGACAATTCACTTATACATTTCGCCATACCGAATTGGATGATTCACTTATATTTTCTAACACACACCGCTAGTCTCTTCTCTGCCTAAATGTTGCAGAAGTATCAATCTACTCTCAGGTTTTGTGCACTGGTTCCACTGGTCGGGGGCCTTTGGCGCATGCTGAAAAGATGCATAGAGGCGTTACAGAGGAGCTAAATAAGGAAATTCCTCGTTGGATTACAGCAGAAAAAACTAGTAGGCGAGAGTAGAAAGGAGTTGACTGGACACCTCACAAATGAATGGCCCCTCGTTGAAGTCATTTTCTTGCGGTGAAATTGTGAATAGCCCGCAAACCTCTCTAAAATCTAAACTCATCCACACCTTCACCGGAGGCTATCCACTGAGATCTTCCACTCCTAGACGCCTAGACCGGAGTTAGGTCCATCGGTAGACTCAACCAACATGCTCTTTGTTCAATCTTCCATATATTGATATTGATCGCTACAAGTAGTGTTGCCAGCTAGTGTACGCCGTGCCATCAGGTCTGGCTCAAACATGGCTCAGAAAAGATAGCCGAAAGCACGACCCCGCACGGAATTAAATGGGATGGGTTAGCACGGTCCGAACGGCATGCCGGACCGGGCTTGGAAATTAGACGCAATGAGGCGTCCAGCTGATCCTGAATTGAAGCTTGAATTAGTAATTAATGTTTTTTTCTTTTTTTTTGTTACCCATCAGGCCGAACCGAGCATTCCCTTCGACTGTAATCTAGTGTTGATAGCTAAAAATGGACCACAAACCAACAAGGGGTGAAAGTGACCAACGAGCCAAAAATTCTAGATTGTTTGAATCAAAATCCATGGAGGCCTGATAAAGAAAACGATCGGCTTTATAGCGCATTGGATTAGAGGACTCGGACTTGTATCTAAATTAGATATATCTAGGTTTCCTTTTTTAGATGCTTTTGTAGTCGACTCTTGCCAATGTAGGTTTTGGCACTATAAAAAGACACATTAGAGCATGTAATATTAGTGTACATTCAATATACTAACCCTACATTTAGTTCTTTACTTGTTTTAGTCATAATTTCTCAAATCCAATCGATTTTGTCAAATAAGATTCAATCTGCACGTAAAAGTTGTCTTGGTGTAAGGCGATCTATTTTTGTTTATCTCGCAAACTAGACTATCTTGGTATCGTTTAATCTATAGTTTGTGCTCACGCTTTGCAAGTATTAGTGTCTCGATTTTGTTTTGATCTAGTTCTTGCAGTTACCCTCGTGAGTGGACAATCGGATTTTTCGATTGTTCCTCACATTTACCGATCTAGAAGTTATCGGATAGTTTACTGTTCAGTAGGTTTTAGATCTTTACCTTGATCTATCGGCTTATTTGATAGCCAGTAGATTTTCATATTCACCATTGTAAACACAAGGATCAGCTTTGTTTATCGACACATTTGTTGATATTTTTATCTAATCGGTTTATTTGTTGATATTTTTATCTAATCGGTTTATAAGTTGATTGGGGAATTTTCCCGTTTTCTTGTCAATTTTTCAAGTCAAATTAACTGGCATGCTTTGAAACTGTATATTTGGTATTGTCAGAAGTCAAGTCCTTGATCCACGTGTGTAGCGCAATTTACGCCAACTTTTTGCATCAACAACTACTTATCACGTGGTGGACTGATTCGAGGTGCACCAAAGTTAAGTAAGTGGTGTGGTCATCCTGCCCACCACTATACCAGTGTCACGACGTCATGGGTGATGCCGACCCCATCAACAACAACTTGCTATAATGACCTAGCAGCCTGCGATTCCTAGGCTTTACCTCACATGTATTTAGGACTTGTTGCCCCTTTCCATCATATATAAAATAGCAACTCGTGGCTATTGCCTGGGCCATCCAGGCATCCGCAATGATCCGCAATCTATGCGCAAACCCTTGTATTAGTTAAGGCGCCCGAGCTACGTGTAGCTCGGCCGCTTCCCCCTTGTACACACATCTTATGCATCAAGCAAATGCTGAACGTAGGGTTATTATCCTAGCAATGGGAGGCCCGAACCTGGTAAAACGTCATCTCTCTCTCTCTCTCTCTCGGGAAGCCTCCATTAAGATATGGTTTTGATAATGTTAATGAAGATGAACATGAGAATGACATAGCAAACTATGTCTCATATGCTGCCTTATCTCCTTCTTATAGAGCCTTCATTGTATCATTGCAATCCATGATGATTCCGAAGGATTGGAGGGAGGCAAAGAAAGATCCAAAATGGAAGGAGGCAATGTTGGAAGAACTAGCCGCACTTGAGAAGAATGAAACTTGGGATCTTGTACCTTTTCCAGAAGGAAAGAAAGTAGTTAGTTGTAAATGGGTGTTTACAATAAAGCAGAATCCTGAAGGGAAAATAGAAAGGTACAAAGCAAGGCTTGTGGCAAAAGGGTATAGTCAAACTTATGGAATCGATTATGATGAGACTTTTGCACCGGTGGCAAAGATGAGCACGGTAAAATTATTAATATCATGTGCAGCAAATCTTGATTGGCCATTACACCAATTGGATGTTAAAAATGCATTCTTGCATGGTGACCTTCAAGAAGAAGTATATATGGAAATTCCACATGGTTTTGCTACTTCCCAAACTGAAGGGAAAGCATTAAAACTGAAGAAATCCTTATATGGTCTTAAACAATCACCAAGAGCATGGTTTGATCGTTTTAGACGTGCAATGTGCAACTTGAGATATAAACAATGTAATGGTGATCACACGGTGTTCTACCACCATTCTCAAGATCACATCACTATCCTTGCAGTATATGTGGATGACATTATTATTACAGGTGATGATCCTCAAGAAATAGGTCGATTAAAGAAGAGTCTAATGAAGGAGTTCGAGGTCAAGGATCTTGGCCAACTCAAATATTTTCTAGGCATTGAGATTGCAAGATCTCCAGAAGGGATAGTACTCTCACAGCGAAAATATGCTATGGATCTACTTAATGATACAGGTATGCTTGGATGTCACCCAGCCCCAACTCCAATTGAATCAAACCACAAGCTATGTGCAGAATCAGGTGATCCAGTCGATAAAGAAAGGTACCAACGACTTGTGGGACGATTAATCTACTTGTGCCATACTAGGCCGGATATAGCGTATGGCGTGAGTGTTATAAGTCGATACATGCATGACCCTAGAAGTGGTCATTTAGAAGCTGCACACAGAATTCTGAGGTATTTGAAAGGAAGTCCAGGAAAAGGATTGTTGTTCAAAAGAAATGGACATCTTGGTATAGAAGGTTATTGTGATGCTGATTGGGCTAGTTGCCCTGATGACAGAAGATCGACTTCAGGCTATTGCATGTTTGTTGGAGGCAATTTAGTATCATGGAGGAGCAAGAAACAACATGTGGTATCACGATCCACAGCTGAAGCTGAATATAGAGCGATGGCTATGAGTCTAAGTGAGATGTTATGGATCAAAAATCTTCTATCTGAGTTGAAGTTGCTGGAAACTAACTCTATGAAGCTAATGTGTGATAACAAGTCTGCAATAAATATTGCAAATAATCCAGTTCAACATGATCGAACAAAGCACGTGGAAATCGATCGGTTCTTCATCAAGGAAAGATTAGATGAAGGGACATTAACTCTGAGTTTTGTAACTTCTGGAGAACAAGTTGCTGACTGTTTAACAAAAGGCTTAGGTACTAGAGAGCGTGTCAAAGCTTGTAGCAAGATGGGCATGATAGATATTTATCACCCATCTTGAGGGGGAGTGTTGGGTTGTGTAGTTTTCTTTGATGAGTAAGTTCTGGCCCAGCCCAAGACCCATTAGTATTGTATTGTATATGTACAGCCGGATATGTATATCATAGAGGCAATAGAGAAAGAGAGAGAAAATAATTCCCCACAACTCTAGAAACTACAGGTTCCAAGGTGAGAGTAGTATGAAGTGTCTGAATTGTTAAGTATGGAAATATTTTAGAGCTACTATATCTACTGAAAAGCCCACAGCAAACTAGCAAAGGGGTGATATCCTGACAAATGATCGCGTACTCCTATTTGTTCACACCATTGAACTCCTGCATGCTGTTTTCTACTTTCAATTTTAATTTGGAGCACAGAACATGCTGGAGCAGCCATAGAAGCTTTCAACGGCAAAGAGAGTGATGCTGGAGCAGCCACAGAAGCTTTCAACGGCAAAGAGAGTGATGCTGGAGCAGCCACAGAAGCATTCTCTTATTCCAAATCTTTCCAATAATTGTCCAGCCTGCAAATTCATCTTCCTTTGGCTTGAGTAGTGCCAAAAGATTGAAACAATCATTTATTCTCCATAGTTTACACCATGACATTGGAGGAATTGCATTCTTCTGGCGCGAATCACATTGCTTTGTGTTGCCGCTATTCTTCATTTAACTAGTGGCATATGTGTACCACCGAGTTACTGCCGTATAGTAAAAGTGAACTGTGATATCTTCAAGGTTTGATAGTGACAATAATAAGCGGCATTGCAGCTCTGTTAGCAATATTTGTTGCGATTAAAAAAAAGTAGTTCAATTCTTAAAAGGAATATAAAACATAACGGCGTTTTTCTGCTTGATTTCTTCATCCTTCTTGCACCCCACGAGTCACAGTTTGGTTTCTATCTGAATTCTGAAACATGACAAGCCACTGTACTGAATTTGACTGCATACTCCCAACTCACAGGGGACAAATGAGTTATTGCAGACGACCTCAGATGCTGTGCTCGCACAACCACAGGAAGTAGGGTTCCAATTATATGGGATTAAATCAATTGCACACACAAAATCCAACAAAAAACAGGGTCATAAAACAGGGCACTATGTGTTTATATATATAAGTAGATACAAAACATGAATACATGAGTGTTACAAGTTAATCAAAAGCATGTCTGAAATCAGCAACGATCCATCTCGTCTGTGTCTAAGTGGCTAGCTAAATTGTTTATTAGAAGCTCCTTAAGTGGCTAACTAAATATGAACACGCACAATAATCAGAAGTAAGAATTTAACAACAATCTAGCTGCTATCTTCCCGCGTGGCGGTGGAGGCGACTAGAGCTAGTATCTCGTCGATGTCGTCCAGCAACTCAGAATCCCTCCACGACGTCGACGTCCCCTGCAGCCGGCGAGTCGTTGAGGTCCTCGTGTGCGCGCTCCATCTCGCCTGATGAACCTTGCTCCGACGGTGCCGCCTCGGCCGCCGATGGGTAGTCTTCAAGCGGAGGCAGAGGAGGCGCGGCGCGCGCTCCAGCCTTACGGTTCTTCTTGCCATGGCCGGTGAATCGGATGTGGTACGCATGACCGAGGAGGAGGTGGCCAGGTCGCTGGGGGCCGTGACGGCGTACTCCTCCATCACCCACCCCGTGCTGCCCTTCTGGCCGTCGGCGTGGAAGTGGAGCACGTGCTTCCGCCACGCGACCTCCTCGCCGGTGCCGGGGACGAAGGCGGCCAGCTTCTCGCCGTCGACGGGCGACGTCTTCTTCAGCCCCTTCCAGTACCCGCCGCCGGCGCATGCCCGCTTCTGCGCGCCGCCCTTGCCGCTCCTCGCGTGGCCGGCCGCGAAGAAGAAAGCGTCATCGCCGCGCGAGTGCTCCTCCAGCAACTCCCACGGCGGCGCGATCAGCGGGTCGGCCTCGATGATGACGCCGCCGACAGGGAGGGGCTGGCCGCGGAGGCGAGGGACGAGGTAATGCGCGACGAGCACGTCGTCCTCCGGGTCGAACCTTACGCCTGGCGAGAGCTCAAGCTCAACCACGCTCACCGCCGCCGCCGCCATCACGGCTAGGGTTTGCAAGAGCTGGAGATCCGATCTGAGGGAAGGCGGGAGAGGGAGGGAGGGAGGGAGGAGAGGAATGAGGATTGGCGGCTACGGAATCGCGCGCAATGGGTGTTATATAGATGATGGGTTCGTGATCACCAGGTAAATTGGGCCTTAATCTAACCAGTTAGCCCAACACGAGACGGCCCAATCCCAGCAGGGAGAAGTGGATTGCCTTTCCGCGTTTTGTTCCCGCTGCTGCACGCGTTTGAACTGCAACGGCCTGCTCCGGATTTCGTTTGCCAGAGGAAAACTGCTATCGTAAATCCACGATGATCCAGTGATTACACGATACATGGAGTACTTTCTACTATGAAAATTGGAGAAAATTCAGGTTTTGAACTACATCACGAAAAAAATTCTATTTTCTAGCCGATTTTGAACAGTTGAACTGCTAGAGCTCTATCTCTGATCCGCGACTTCACCCATGCGCTCTATCGACGCTCGTCGGGAAGAAGCAGCAAGCCTTCATCTTGGGACGATTACTATAGGAACCTAAACCGTTAACGGCGGCCAACTTTATTTCCGCCGATCTAAAAAAAAACCAACTTTAACATCGATGTTTGAGTTCCACACCCATACCCAGCAGCTGAAGACACGAGTGTCTTCCTCGTTTGCTGTCTTTGAGTTCACTCTATGGAACAGGCAAAAATCGCCTAAAACTTGCTCCACGCCGCGCGCGCCGGTGACCAGGCGTGTCAATGCAGAGGTGGGCAAGGAACCGCTAGGTCTTGGGGGGAAGAGTGTGCGTCCTCCCGCCACAGGTGGATGGCGAAGTCGGTGTCGGCGACGCAGCGGATTCACGCGTCGAGGACGAGATCCCTTTGCACTGTGCAGTTGAAGAACGCGAAGTTCTCAGCGCGGGTGGTTGCCCGCGCACCGACCTTGAAGCCGACAACGACAGAGGTGACCACTGGCTTGTTCGTCGGCCATGCTTGGGTAGCTATGTATGCCATCCCCGGGGATAGGTTGCCTCATGGTTGGCGGCACGACCACCATGTACCGGAGCTTGACGGAGTGAAGATCTG
This sequence comes from Raddia distichophylla, assembly GCA_005191435.1. NCBI lineage: Eukaryota > Viridiplantae > Streptophyta > Magnoliopsida > Poales > Poaceae > Raddia > Raddia distichophylla. The sequence goes on along the minus strand of SPJY01015242.1, from coordinate 811,709 downwards.
ATCATTTGACTGCTTCTCTCTACACAAGTGCACTGGTCACCATTTTGGATAGCTAGGGCCTCGAGAGCTTGGGCATGACCGATGCAGGAGCAGTGGAGCAGGGGTGTAAACTATTTGGATGCTTATGTTTTAGAAATTAAATTAACATATGAATGTGAGGAAATAAAATATTTTTTTATTTATGGTATGACCTTATATATGTTATATTGGCTGTTCAGACACCAATAAAATATGATAAAATCCGGTTTTGAACGATCCATGTTTGATTTGAATCTGTATCCTATGAACTTCACACTAGGCTAAGAAGCTCGGGTTTGATGTCAATAAAACGGATGAACTTCACACTAGGCCAAGAACTAAATCTAAACCAGCAACAAGGCTATAACCATGGACACAAATTCAACAAAGCGAAACTGAAAACGAAAATTGCGAAGGCACAAAGTGGCTTGGACGGTGGACGTGATGACGAACTCAATTTTTTTTGTGGGGCAATTTTCTGTACTCTAGGATGAACACGAATAGATCTAAAACTAACGATTGACGTTCTAACCAGGCAACCGACGCTCTGATACCACTTGATGCGCGCTAGGTCGGCCCGATCTTCTGATGAGAACGTGCGATACGTAGATTTTGTGTAGTGACGACGCTACCAATACACGGGATCAGCAACCGAACAATCGCAAAGTCACCACACGAGGCGATCAACCAAGTTAGGCATGATCGATCCTTGAACCTGCTAGCAATCGAGAACAAGTAAGAACAAGTTGATAACTGATAAATCACGAAACAAGGGTGAGGTTCCGATTCTCGTCACGGGTGGTCTAGTCGACACACGCGAACACGAGGAGGGACACACACGGGTCAATCAAAACATAACAAAACCTAAACGTAGAAAAACGGTGGCGGTCACATATATAGCAGCGGCCAGGGGGAGTGGGGCGCCCAAGGGTGCAGCCACCACCAAACCCTAGTGATACATGGGCCATAGGCCCAAAAATACGGTGTCGCAACACCCTGAGTTTCTGGCCCGAAACATTGTTCCGCATTTTTCTGATGCTCCTGGATGAATTTAGATGTGGGGCTGGATCCATTGGAAAGATTATCTCCTAAGCTTTCCAACGAGTGATCGCACGCCGAAATCGGAGTTCGGAAACCCAAGTTATGCCTGTTTGAAGTTAACGTGCTGCTGGATGGCCGAACTAGACTTTTCGGCGTCTTGGGCCTCCATATGGGTTGTCCTTTATTCGTCGAGGCCCCGCGAGTTTTGGACTTGTTGCGCCGTTTCTTCAGAGAGGGCTTGAAAGGCTGGGCTTTAGGATTAAGGCCTCCTGACGAAGAAGATGGAGCAGTGTCGGTAGTCGTTGTAACGATCGGAGAGGAAGGAGGAGCAGTGGTCTACTGATCGTATCCATGCTGGTGATGTCCTCATCATCCTCCCCTTCTTGAATTGGAGTCGTCCTCGACTCCTTCTTATGCTCCTGTAAAATGTTAGTGACAACTGGGGGTAAAGAAACATGTATGTCCAATGCAATATCAGGGGAGATCACAGTTTTATCTAATTGAACTACCTTCTTTATCTTTATTTCAGTGTTTTGTGCATCGCAAACAATCTTATCACCCTCTTGGACGTGATTTTTAACTCTATAAGCATTAATCTTATTTATTTCAGCAGGAGTCATTGGTTCCAAAATCATTTTCTCATAATAATGCATAAATGAATATTGATTGGTTCTACCATTGTGAATAGCTCCCACGTCATATAACCAAGGTCTTCCTAATAAAAATGAGCATGTTTCCATGGGTATGACATCGCAATCAACGTAATCATAATATGAACCAATAGAGAAATTCACTCTCGCAGTGTGTATTACCTGAATCTTACCATTTGAATTGAACCATTCGATCTCATAAGATTGTTCAAGTAGAGTAGTGGACAAGCCAAGCTTCTCGACCATGTTTTGACTTGCTAGATTGCCGTAATTTTTTCCATCAATGATGACTTCTACCCTTCGTTCTCGCACAACAAACCTAGTGTGGAATAGGTTGTGGCGCTGAGTTTGACTAGCGTGTTCCGGCGATACACTAAGTATAAGTTGGGATGAAAGGCACTTGTAGTTGTTCGTCATTGCAGCACTCAGATGCACACCATCTTGATCATTCTTGCCTACAAGGTTAGTCACAGGAATAGAAAGCACATTCTCATTTTTACTAATTAAAGTACACTTACTATTCTTCTTTTTTTGGTGATGCAGGCTTTAATTCTGTCTTCAATGGCATTTTCTCATTCTTGGTCGTAGAAAGATTTCAATTCTCGACAAGCATTTTTAATTCATCCTAGGCTTCTTGATGCTCACTCCTAGGCTCCAAATTTATCACATCGGACTGGTGAACATGTTCCCGCATGAATTTTCTTTCTCCAAATGGACCTGTCATTGTTAGTAGTACACAAGAAAATACACCAAGAGATGTATAACCCTATCTACTAATAGGTATTGGAACGGACAAGTCACTCACACTAAAACTCTCACTAAGCTCTTACAAGTTCTTACCCTACAGCTTGTTAACGTCAATCGATAACTGGTGGTATCCTACACTCAGAAGATGACAAAGCGATTGTAAGGTACTTTTCCTGTAAGTTAGTAGTATGTGGAGTTTGGATAGGTTCAATATGTAGCAAAGAATATGCAATATCGAAAACAGAATAGCAAAGCTGAATAAATATCCAAAATAAATGTCAAAGTTGCTGGCCTAAACTCGTTCCTAGAACTAGCTCAAGCAAGCGAAACGATTAACACAACACTTTGGATACAAAAGGATGCAAGCACTTCTGAATTCTTTTCTTCCTTCTTTCTCTTCCTTGCTTTTTTTCTTTCTTTTTTTTTATCTTTGTGCGGCTTCTTTTTATGCACTTGTCTTTTTCACTTTTTTTTTCTTTTTTTCTTTTCACCGACAGATAAAATTGCAACACTGTATTTTCGATCTCTAAACACAGCGGATCTTCTAACACAGTTTTCTGAGTTTTACCGACTTCAGACGTAAAAACTCACAACTACAAAGTTGTAGATCTTTTTCTGCCGTTCAATTTGCATATATGGAAGTACTAATTGGAATAAAGGATCTAGGAGATGTGGGCCCCGCAATACAGACTGCTCAGAAAAATTCGAGACACATACAGAATCACTTCCAACGCGATTTTGGAACTGAAGATGGAGTTTCTAGATCTTCTCACAATGGACAAAGTTGTAGGGAACTTTCGGGGCTACAATTTAGGCTATAAAATTATCCAGATCGGAAAAGATATGATGGAGGTATTGCCTCTGGAATAACATATTCGAAATAACCGCGAACCAATTCAACTCGAATTCCTTCTGTGCTCGGGTTTGATGTCAACAAAACGGATGAACTTCATACTAGGCCAAGAACTAAATCTAAACCAGCAACAAGCCTATAACCATGGGCACAAATTCAACAAAGCGAAACTGAAAACGAAAATTGCGAATGCACAAAGTGGCTTGGACGGTGGACGTGATGATGAACTCAATTTTTTTTGTGGGGCAATTTTCTGTACTCTAGGATGAACACGAATAGATCTAAAACTAACGATTGACGATCTCACCAGGCAACCGACGCTCTGATACCACTTGATGCGCGCTAGGTCGGCCCGATCTTCTGATGAGAACGCGCGATACGTCGATTTGGTGTAGTGACGACGCTACCAATCCACGGGATCAGCAACCGAACAATCGCAAAGTCACCACACGAGGCGATCAACCGAGTCAGGCACGATCGATCCTTGAGACTGCTAGCAATCGAGAACAAGCAATAACAAGTTGATAACTAATAAATGACGAAACAAGGGTGAGGTTCTGATTCTCGTCACGGGTGGTCTAGTCGACACACGCGAACACGAGGAGGAACACACACGGGTCAACCAAAACATAACAAAACCTAAACGTAGAAAAACGGTGGCGGCCACATATATAGCAGCGGCCAAGGGGAGTGGGGCGCGCAAGGGTGCAGCCACCACCAAACCCTAGTGATACATGGGCCATAGGCCCAAAAATATGGTGTCGCAACACCCTGAGTTTCTGGTCCGAAACATTGTTCCGCATTTTCCCGATGCTACTGGACGAATTTAGATGTGGGGATGGATCGATTGGAAAGCTTATCTCCTAAACTTTCCAACAAGTGGTCGCACGCTAAAATCGGAGTTCGGAAACCCAAGTTATGCCCGTTTGAAGTTGACGTGCTGTTGGATGGCCGAACCAGACTTTTCGGCGTCTTGGGCTTCCATATGGGTTGTCCTTTATTCGTCGAGGCTCCACGAGTTTTGGACTTGTTGCGCCGCTTCTTCGGAGAGGGCTTGAAAGGCTGGGCTTTTGGATTAAGGCCTCCCGGCGAAGAAGATGGAGCAGTGTCGGTAGTCGTTGTAGCGGTCAAAGAGGAAGGAGGGGCAGTGGTCACACTGATCGTATCCATGCTGGTGATGTCCTCATCAGTCATAGTCTCAGAGTTCTTTTGGTCGACGGTTATGATCAAGGCCGTTGAGCCAACAAACTACCCAACTACAATCAAAGTACAATTTTGATAATCAAAAACTTTGAAAATTTTATATCTATACATTAAAAATTGTAATATTATGAAAGTTCTTTTCAAAAAGAATATATCTATACATTCTTTTATGTTCTCAATTAACCTAAATATTTTAAAATTCTCTATAGTCAAAGTTTTAAAACTTTGAGTTCAAACAAGTTTAAAACTACTTTATTTCATAATATATCAAATCAGAGAGTGCGGAAGCAACACATATTCGAACTGGAAGTGTGGCTACAATATACGGTCGAGTGTTAAAGGTTAAAAGCGAAGAAAAAAAAGTCAAACTAATCAAATATAACACTGTGTAAAACAATATGATGTTTATTCGCAGTAAAATATGAACGGTTGAACACCCGATATTGTTTTCCGCTGTGCTTAATTTCTGTTGGAAATTTGTAAAGCCTATTCATCCTCCACTAGGCTACATCTCGATCCTTCAGTCACGCACATAGTTGATGACGGGTAGTCCGTTTTGGTGCCCCCTTTCCCTCTTGTACGGTGTACAATACTTTCCACCTTAATGAATGGCACAGATCCTGCCTTTTTCACTAGAAAAAATATTAGTACATTATCGAATGACAGGGACTACCTAAGGAGATGAGGGAGGAGGTAATGTGCCATGAGCACATCGGCGGGAGGAGCTCAATCATTCTCGCTGATGCCATCACGTCAAATGGTTTCCAAGAGGATATTGCTGATCAAGGAAGAGGAGGATGAGAAGGAGGCGCGCGGGTGTGGTGATTAAGTTGAGGGAGGAGGCGGGGGGCACTTGTTTAAAGGTTCAAACCACAGCTGCCCTACCAGCCCAACCTACTAAAAAATGGAAACTTGTGGCCGGTTGATAGGATCTAGTGTTGGTACTAGTAGATAGCTCACTATACCACGCCAGATAGCTCTATTGAAGTTGTAATAGGTGAAGAGAGGTTTGTATGTCCTTAAAGCATGTGGGAACTGACACCCCTAGTTGTTTGGCCACCGACACCTATAAAGCATGTTGGCAATGATGATATGGTTTTGCATTAGCAGCCAAATGAAAAACATGCACATGGTAAGGTGGACAGCATGCTCAACCGGCCACCTCTTTCTTAGCAACTCCACGAGTACGGCAATTATAGGTTCTTTCAGAGGTTTTGGAATAAAACCCTACAAGTACGACAATCATTGGGGTCTTTCAGAGGTTTTGAAATAAAGACAATGCTAGGATCTTTGATTAAGTAATCCAATCATCTTCTCCTCAACACCATTGAGAAAGATCTGCGACCGTGGATGATAGCCGGGGTGAATATTTGTTTTCTAGTGTAATTCTTTTACTTTATTGTGCTAATAACAAACCTCCTGCGGATGGCTAAGTATACGTTTATATTTTTAATGAATTGAATAGAAGGCAGCTCTCCTACCTTTTAGTCGACAAAAATGGAAGCTTTACCTGCGATCTCGATTCCGACTAACTTTGACTTCGACTGTTGCTATTTGGTTTGTTTCGCTTCGGTTACATGGATGGGCCGGGTTCCGCAGGTTTTTCCTTCTTTTTTTTTTCTCCTCCGTATAGCCTCAGTCGTTACTCCAGTTGGGATTAAGAGCCCGCTGCAAACAGCCCACGTATATGGGCCAAAACGCAAAGAAAGGGTTCCCCAGGTCTTAACGAGCCTAAAGGCCCAACTGGAGCAATGACTAAGGCCATGGGCCCACTCAATCCAAAAAACTAGCCTATTAGATGAGAGACGGCTCCACTTTTTAAGTCGTGCCCCCCCATCATCAATAACCGATGTGGGACTAAACCCAACAGATAATCTTGCAACCGTGTTGCTATAATGCTCCGAGACGAGTCTCTGACATAGCTGCCTTTTAACTCTTAGGACAAAACAAAAGCCTTTCGTTGGTTTGGTTCCAAGGTGAGATTAGTATGTAAGTATGGAAATATTATAGAGCTACTACATCTACTGAAAAGCCCACAGCAAACTAGCAAAGGTGTGATATCTAGTTTTCTGACAAATACATACTCCTTTTTGTTCACACCATTGAACTCCTGCATGCGGGAGAAGCCACAGAAGCTTTCAACGGCAAAGAGAGTTGCTGGATGCAACTATATATGTAAGCATTCTCTTATTCCAAATCTTTCCCATAATTGTACTGCCTGTGAATCCATCTTTCTTTGGCTTGAGTAGTGCAAAAAGATTGAAACAATCATTTATTCTCCATAGTTTACACCATGACATTCGAGAAATTGTGTTCTTCTGGTGCGAATCACATTGCTTAGTGTTTCTGCTATTCTGCATAACTAGTGGCATAGTGTGGCATAACTAGTGGCATAGTGTGCCACCGATTTGCTGCCGTATAGTAAAAGTGAACATTGATATCTTCAAGGTTTGATAGTGGCAATAATAAGTGATACAGCAGCTTTATTAGCAATATTTGTTGCGATGATAAATGTAGTTTGATTCTCAAAAGGAATATAAAACACAAAGGCGTTTTTCTGCCTGATTTCTTCATCCTTTTTGCACCCCGAGTCACAGTTTGGTCTCTTATCTGAATTCTGAAACATGACAAGTCACTCTATTTGATACATACAGTACTTGATACTCCCAGCTCACAGGGGACAAATGAGTTATTGGAGACGACCTCCGTTTGCTTGATGCTGTCCTCGCACAACCACAGGAAGTAGGGTTCCAATTATATGGGATTAAATCAATTGCACACACAAAATCCAACATAAAACAGGGTCATAAAACAGGGCACTATGTGTTTATATATATAAGTAGATACAAAACATGAATACATGAGTGTTACAAGTTAATCAAAAGCATGTCTGAACTCAGCAACGATCCATCTCGTCTGTGTCTAAGTGGCTAACTCAATTGTTTATTAGAAGCTCCTTAAGTGTCTAAGTGGCTAACTAAACATGAACACGCACAAAAATCAGAAGAACAAATTAAACAACAATCTGGCGTCTATCTTCCTGCATCGCGGTGGAGGCGAGTAGTATCTCGTCGTTGTCGCCCAGCAACTCAGAATCCCACCACGAAGTCAACGTCCCCTGCCGCCGGTCGTTGAGGTCATCGGCGAAGAAGAGCGGCTCGTGTGCGCGCTCCGGGGAAGCAGAACAGCCCATCTCGCCTGATGAACCTTGCTCCGACGGTGCCGCCTCGGCCGCCGATGGGTAGTCTTCAAGCGGAGGCAGAGGAGGCGCGGCGCGCGCTCCAGCCTTACGGTTCTTCTTGCCATGGCCGGTGAATCGGATGTGGTACGCCATGACCGAGGAGGAGGTGGCCAGGTCGCTGGGGGCCGTGACGGCGTACTCCTCCATCACCCACCCCGTGCTGCCCTTCTGGCCGTCGGCGTGGAAGTGGAGCACGTGTTTCCGCCACGCGACCTCCTCGCCGGTGCCGGGGACGAAGGCCGCCAGCTTCTCGCCGTCGACGGGCGTCGTCTTCCTCTGCTCCTTCCAGTACCCGCAGCCGGCGCATGCCCGCTTCTGCGCGCCGCCCTCGCCGCTCCTCGCGTGGCCGGCCGCGAAGAAGAAAGCGTCCTCTCCGCGCGAGTGCTCCTCCAGCAACTCCCACGGCGGCGCGATCAGCGGGTCGGCCTCGATGATGACGCCGCCGACCGGGAGGCGCTGGCCGCGGAGGCGAGGGACGAGGTAATGCGCGACGAGCACGTCGTCCTCCGGGTCGAACCTTACGCCCGGCGAGAGCTCAAGCTCAACCACGCTCACCGCCGCCGCCGCCATCACGGCTAGGGTTCGCAAGAGCCGGAGATCCGATCCGAGGGAAGGCGGGAAGAGGGAGGGAGGAGAGGAATGAGGATTGGCGGCTACGGAATCGCGCGCGATGGGTTTTATATAGGTAGATGGGTTCGGGATCACCCGGTAGATTGGGCCTTAATCGGCCCAGTTAGCCCAACACGAGACGACCTAGGCCCAACTGGGAGAAATGGATTGCCTTTCCTCGTTTTGTTCCTGTTGCTGGACCCGTTTGATCGACACAATTAACGCCCACCAACTGGCAACGGCCTGCTCCGGATTTCGTTTTCCAGAGCAAAACTGCTATCGTAAATCCACGACGATCCAGTGATTACGATACATGGAGTACTTTCTACTCAGAAAATTGGAGAAAATTCAGGTTTACGATGCATGCTCAGTTACTAGCTACACCATCTGCGCTATACAAGAGACATTGTGTTTAGTGTATGTGTAGTCAATCTTTTATAACCTAGACTATCTGTACATCCCTTTAAATTAAGAGAGATTTCGGTACATACCACTATAAAACCGGTGGTTTATGATATATGTATAGTCTGATTATTCATGCGTACAAGACAATTTCCCTTTAAATTATGTATACATTGGACTATTCAAAGAATAGGTGTTTAATAGAATTATTTTCACTAGATAAAACCATTTCGCATATTGTGTCTATGTCGCAGGGGTAAAATGCACATGGTAGCATTGCTCGTATAAGGGGACTACTTGGGTTTTGGGGGTGTGCGCTTCTATGAAAAAACACATATTTTGATTGGCATTGCGATGTTGTTTTGGTCTATTTGTCTATGTCACGGTGACATGGTATTTAACAAGGAAAATATGTTATATTTCCTCCTAGGAATCAAATTTATTGGATGCAGCACTGGATATTACTGCAGAAGGAGGAGGATCACAAGAATAACATTTCTATGAGTTTCTTCCATATTGATTTTGGTTAGAAAACTAATAATAGACCCTATGCGACTTAATTTTGATCCAATTTCTGAAATGGTTATCAGCTGTAATTTTAGTGTTTTGTATGAAAGATCATGGGTTATGTACATTTTTGAATATAGAGGCCGTAAATAAGTATTTTGATTAACATAAGAAGATTGGATTATTCATGTGTATCTCCAGAACGTACTTATATAGAATTTTAATTTTATTTATAAATAAAATTACAATAACAATTATTTATCAAATGTTTGTCCGTGTATTCGGTTAATTGGTTCAGTTTCTAAGACAAGAGCTGAATGGAAACCAAAAACCTGAATTTGTTATAAAAAAAAATCTTAACCCCCCAAAAAATAGTGCAGCCTTCCGCCGTTCACTCTACTCCACCAACACGTTTCTATGGTTGGTGGGCTCAAACAACAGCGACAGAACCTAGCTCGGCTATACGAAACTTAAACGGAAAGATTATCTACATGGTTTGGAATATCTACATGGAGAGGAACCGTTGACACTTTCAGGAGTGATCTATTATGGCCTTGTGAATTATAGACTTAATTTACGAGGACATCCTGCTCTTGGAGCGCGTCATTGAAGGTGCATCTAGACCCTATTTGGGTTTTGGTGATCAATGACAGGAAATTAAATGACTAACATATTTAATGAGTTTATGGATAGGTTTTAATCCTATGAAAAAGAATGTTAGGTACCTACAGAGGCATCGAAGGTAAAAGGAGAAGATGGTGTGTGGTGTTTAAACTTAGATCTTTTATTTTTAATTTGAGTCTAATGACACGCCGTACTATTAAAAGGGATGCGACGGAAAACAAGTTCTAGATGGTTTAAATACTCATTGTTGATGAATTTTGACAAATTCTATTCACCAATCAAATTTGAGCCATTTTGTTGAAATCCATATTGGACTATCCGATGTTGACACCGGACTATCCGATGCAAACCGGAATGTTTCGATCCTTGCTCCGATCTACCCATCTCTGTCTCGAACTCGCAAAATATCATACTATCCGATATTTTCTCTGGAGTATCCATGTATATCAAAATGTTTCAATGCTTGGTCTGACCGACCCCTCTCTATCTTCAAGATGCAAAAATATTGAACTATCCAATATGTTTAGACTCCTTATTAATTTATTCTTCTTTGAACAACTCTAGAACTACCCAGAACCACTAAAATAGTCATTGTTTCGAGTTTCCCTCATTTACATATCGGACTATCCGATATGTCATATCGGACTATCAGATGTCTGTCAGACTCAAACAGCTAGTTGGTAGTAGGGATATTTATTTCCCTCTCCCCCACGGGTTAGGGTTACCTTTCACATTTACTCTGAGCTAAGCACTTATTTCAACCCTAGAGCCTCATCTTCCCCCCCTCTCTCTCAATCCAAATCTCATTGATTGCATTCTTGTGGGAGTGGAAGAAGCTAGATCTAAGTTCTCTGTGTTGATCGAGCTTCATCCTTGAGCATTTGTTCTCATCTGAAGGTTGGTTTTCAATCGAATTTGTTACTCTTGGAGTTTGAGGGCTCCTAGATGGCTAGGAGTCGTCCTTGAGCCACCGGGACTTGGTGTGGATGCCGGGGAATGTTTGTGAAGGCCGAATTCGCCTCTGGGAGGCAAAGGGTCAAGTGGGACACTAGCTTAAGTGTGACCGAGTTGCCTCAACGAAGACGTAGGATCTCCTCAATGATCCGAACTTCGGGAATAACTTCTTTGCGTCTCCTTGTGCATTGGTTCCTATTTCTCTTGATTCACTTGTTTCTTGATCTCTAACCCTGTTTGGTGTAGGTGATATCCTAAAATTAATAAGGGTCTTCAAACCCTAGTTTCAGCAATATCGGATAGTCTGATTCCATATCATATCTGATATACATCGGAATCGCCTTTGTTAGGATCAATTTTCAGTGCTTCCTCCAGCTTGGATTCCGCCTGTACAAGACTACAGCAGAAGGCATTATTAGGTCATCACCACTGTACTTCTGGAGACATGAGACATCCAGTAACTGATGATCTAAAATACAAAATTTCAAGAAATTGGAGTCAACCAGATCACAAATAATAGTAGATGATAACAAATTTCAACAAGTCTAACAAATTACATTATAATTCCAGACATCCGGTTCGGTTCATTTTAATTAAAAAATCTAAATAAATTAAGAAAAACCACTATATTTTATAAATATACACTATAAATTGCGTAAATACCTTTCAATCCAAATCTTGTTGATTGCATCCTTGTGGGAGTGGAAGAAGCTAGATCTAAGTGCTCTGTGTTGATCAAGCTTCATCCTTGAGCACTTGTTCTCATCTCAAGGTTGGGTTTTCATCGAATTTGTTACTCTTGGAGTTTGAGGACTCCTAGATGGCTAGGAGTCGTCCTTAACCCACCGGGATTTGGTGTGGTTGTCGGGGAACGTTTGTGAAGGTCGGATTCACCTTTGGGAGACAAAGGGTCAAGAGGGACCCCGGCTTAAATGTGACTGAGCTACCTCAACAGAGACATAGGATCTCCTCAATGATCCGAACTTTGGGAACAACTTCTTCGCGTCTCCTTGTGCATTGGTTCCTATTTCTCTTAATTCACTTGTTTATTGCTCTCTAACCCTATTTGGTGCAAACCCTAGTTTCAGCAATATCAAATAGTCTGATTCCATATCATATCTGATATACATCGGAACATCCGATATTGTTTTCCGCAGTGCTTAATTTCTGTTGAAAATTTGTAAAGCCTATTCATCCCCCACTAGGCTACATCTCGATCCTTCAGTCACACACATAGTTGATGACAGGTAGTCTGTTTCGGTGCCCCCTTTCCCTCTTGTACGGTGTACAATACTTTCCACATTAATGAATAGCACAAATCCTGCCTTTTTCACTAGAAAAATATTAGTACATTATCGAATGACAGGGACTACCTAAGGAGACGAGGGAGGAGGTAATGTGCCATGAGCACATCGGTGGGAGGAGTTCAATCATTCTCGTTGATGCCACCACGTCTAATGGTTTCCAAGAAGGAGGCGCGCGGATGTGGTGATTAAGTTGAGGGAGGAGGCAGGGGCGCTTGCTAAAAGGTTCAAACCACATCCATCCCAACCTACTCAAAGATGGAAACTTGTGGCTGGTTGATAGGATCTAGTGTTTGTACTAGTAGATAGCTCACTATACCACGCCAGATAGCTCTATTGAAGTTGTAATAGGTGAAGAGATGTTTCTATGTCCTTAAAGCATGTGGGCACGGACACCCCTAGCTGTTTGGCCATTGACACCTATGAAGCATGTTGGCAATGATGATATGGTTTTGCATTAGCAGCCAAACGAAAAATATGCACATGTAGGCCTTGTACATTCCAGCTTACTGTAGCGTAGCGTAGCTTAGCATAGCGTAGCGTTGCAGTATAATTTCTTCTTTTTTATATAGCATGTTTGGTGTAATAATTTGTAATGATTTTTCCAGGTTTTTAGTAGTCATCTTAAAGATTCTAAAATTATTTTTAAATTATTTTTTTATAACATTTAAATCTCTCTTTAAAGACTCTTAATTTTTACTGAAACACTACGCCACGCTACACTAAGCTCAATTATACAAGGCCGTAAGGTGGACAGCATGCTCAACCGGCCACCTCTTTCTTAGCAACTCCACAAGTACGGCAATTTTAGGGTCTTTTAGCGGTTTTGGAATAAAAACCCTACAAGTACGACAATCATAGGGGTCTTTCAGAGGTTTTGAAATAAAGACAATGCAAGGATCTTTGAGTAATCCAACCATCTCCTCCTCGACAACATTGAGAAAAGTCTGCGACCGTGGATGATAGTCGGGGCAAATATTTGTTTTCTAGTGTAGTTCTTTTACTTTATTGTGCTAATAACAAACCTCCGGCGGATGGCTCAGCATATGCCTATATTTTTAATGAATTGAATCAAAGGTAGCTCTCCTACCTTTTAGTCGAAAAATGGAAGCTTTACCTGCGATCTCGATTCCGACTAACTTTGACTTCTACTGTTGTTATTGGTTTGTTTCGCTTCCGATACATGGATGGGCCGGGTTCCGCAGGTTTTTCCTTTTTTTCCCCTCCTCCGTATATTCCTGATATCACCAAACTGCTTTCTTGATGTGAACATGCCTGGCTTTAATTGATCAGGATAGTAAATATGAGATTGCTTATTCCTTTACCCGACAGATTAATTGCGAGTAATTAAATTTGTGTGGAGTTAGTTCGGATGATTTTGTTTGCTCTTAGTTAAAAGAAAAATTAGAATGTCCTGCTTATGATCCATCCCAAGCCTGAACTTCTTACAAAAAAAACATCCTCTTTCGTGGGATGCTGGAAAATTAAGGTGTGACTTCTCTAGCATTCTACATTTGGTCCCAAATTTCTACTAAAAGAATCCCTCCTAAATCACCTCTGGCCAGTTCTATCTCCGATAATCTTGCAACTGTGTTGCTATAATGCTCCGAGACGAGTCTCTGACATAGCTGCCTTTTAACTTTGGGAAATTTAGCTGTATGAGACCCAATTCGCGGGAGTTGGTAAAAATGACACCCAATTCGCTGCGCTTTCGTCCAGTGACACCCGAGCAACGAATTGATTTGGTTGATGACACCCTTATTTTTTAATTGCGTTTTCTTTATTCCGCCATTTAAACAAAGTGAAGTACCTATTTTGCCCTCAAGCCACCTAAATCTAATACCCTGCCTTTCTACGCGGGATCTACAGCTAAATTTCCCCCTTCGGGGCCTTGTCCAACCTGCACCCGCCCGCCGCCGTCGCCTCCTAGCACGCTCGCCTGCTTGCCGCCGCCTCCTCCTCCCCTTGCTTAAATGGGAGGAATAAAGAAAAATAAGAGTGTCATCTATCGAATGAATTCGTTGCTCGGGTGTCACTGGACGAAAGCGCAGCGAATTGGGTGTCATTTTTTTACCAAGTCCCGCGAATTGGGTGCCATACAGCTAAATTTCCCTTTAATGCTTAGGACAAAACAAAAGCGTTTCATTGGTTTGGTTCCAAGGTGAGAGTAGTATGAAGTGTGAATTGTTAAGTATGGAAATATTATTGAGCTACTATATCTACTGACTACGGTTGTTCCCCATGCTTGGATGGGTTTTTTATTTTATTTTCTCCTGCTGCTCCTGTCCCTCTTCAAAAAAAACTATATCTACTGAAAACCCCACAGCAAACTAGCAAAGGTGTGATATCCTGACAAATGATCACGTACTCCTGTTTGTTCACACCATTGAACTCCTGCATGCTGTTTTCTACTTTAAATTTTAATTTGGAGCACAGAACCTAATTTGGAGTATCGTGTTTAATTATCTTGAAGAACTAGCATGATGACCCGCGCAAATTGCGCGGCTAGATTTATTAACTCTTTTCTATTACCTATCGTATTGAGTATGAACTCTACTTTTCTATTATTTTTTATTCTAAAATTTATTTCTTATATTTACGAACTCTTTTATATTATCTGTCATATTGGATACAAACTATTTTCTATCATTTATCGTATTGGATACAGATCCTTTATTTTTTATATTTACATGCTCTTTTCTAACATTTGCCGTATTGGATAGGAACTATTTCCTATTATTTATCATATTGGATACGAATCCTTGTTTTTAATCTAGACCGTTATAATCTGGTCCCACCATTGATCGAACGGTTCAAATAATCTGGATGACGGGGACTCACGTGGTGGCTTCTTTTTCCCGGCGAGATTTATTAACTCTTTCCTATTACCTATCGTATTGAGTATGAACTCTACTTTTCTATTATTTTTTATTCTGAATTTTATTTTTTATATTTACGAACTCTTTTCTATTATCAGTCATATTGGATACGAACTCTTTTCTATTATTTATCGTATTGGATACGAATCCTTTATTTTTTATATTTACGGACTCTTTTCTAACATCTGTCGTATTGGATAGGAACTCTTTCCTATTATTTATCGTATTGGATACGAATCCTTCTTTTTAATCTAGACCGTTATAATCTGGTCCCACCATTGATCGAACGGTTCAAATAATCTGGATGGTGTGGACTCACGTGGTGACTTCTTTTTCCCCTCCTTTATATATATAATAGATAGATTGAATGATGGTGCAATGTTCTGCATCGAAGATGATTATTTCGTCCCTTCCAAATGTTATAGCCTAGCACAGTACCAACAAAGATGTCTATGCTGCGATTTAGATGCTGCACTTCTCATGGGAATTAAGCCACCCATTGCTAGACGTTTCATCTTGATTTGGCAGTCTAACTAAATTCTTGGAGTACCTCGCGCCAAATAGTCTCGGTGAAGGGAAGATGTGCCAATTAGATATTTTTTCCCCATTCTAGAAAGGAACTTCCATTAGTCAAATGGTTCAACATATCACCGTAGAGCTCCTTGTCAAAAAGAAATATTAGAAATGCATCTCCTTCTTATTAATTAAGACTCTAAGTTGTAGTGCAGATCTAATAGAGTTTGAGACGGACTTTCTAAGCCATAATATATGGCATTGAACCATCAGTGTTGTAACCAATTTACATGCCAATGCACATGGGGCATGACACACATGAGTGAAAAATCAAGCTGTGGTTGAGACCAAAGTGCTAGTGTGTTAGGTTTTTTGCGTAGAAGCATCCATAATTATATGTCTTAGGGATGTAGGAATCGGTCAAACTTCGTTGATAAATATGTTGTCTCCTGATATTTCAGATGACATTGCTTATTGCGTATCTGCTTACTCATATATATCACACCACAATAAATCGTTTTAAACTATGTTGGATGGTAACCGTAAGCATGAATACAAATATATCTTAGTGATTTAAGTACTTTTGGAGGTGGCACTTATGCATAGCTCAGTTACTAGCTACACCATCTGCGCTATTAAAGAGACATTGTGTTTAGTGTATGTGTAGTCAATCTTTTATAACCTAGACTATCTGTACATCCCTTTAAATTAAGAGAAATTTGGGTACATACCACTATAAAACCGGTGGTTATGATATCGATATATGTATAGTCTGAGTATTCATGCGTACAAGACAATTTCCCTGTAAATTATGTGTACATATTGGACTATTCAAAGAATAGGTGTTTAATAGATTTATTTTCATGAGATAAAACCATTTCGCATATTTTGTCTATGTCGCAGGGGTAAAATGCACATGGTAGCATTTCTCATATAAGAGGACTACTTGGGTTTTGGGGATGTGTGCATCTATGAAAAAAAAACACATATTTTGATTGGTATTGCGATGTTGTTTTGGTCCATTTGTCTATGTCACGGATGGTATTTAACAAGGAAAAGATGTTATATTTCCTCCTTGGAATCAAATTTATTGGATGCAGCACTGGATATTACTTCAGAAGGAGGAGGATCACAAGAATAACATTAAGGCATGTCAATCATAGAGTTGGTTTCTATGAGTTTCTTCCATAATGATTTTGGTTAGAAAACTAATAATAGATCCTATGCGACTTAATTTTGAACCAATTTCTGAAATGGTTATAAGCTGTAATTTTAGTGTTTTGTATGACAGATCACGGGTTATGTACATTTTTAAATATAGAGGCCGTAAATAAATATTTTAATTAACATAAGAAGATTGGATTATTCATGTGTATCTCCAGAACGGACGCGGGGGTGGTCCGACGCCCGTCGGACGCGGCCCCGTCCAACGCTCGCTGCTGGCGTGGGACGCGCCCCCCGTCCAACGCTCGCCACTGGCCAGCGTTAGATCTAAGGTAAAAATTTGTTTTTTTTTTGTGGTGTAAAAAAATTCAATAAATTCAATAACAATCAGAAATATTCTCTAATCAATGTCAGGCCTCACAGGTATTTTATTTGGATCGACATGATCAGTATAAATGCAATATGCAAATGTTTTAAATGATAAGAGCATCCCCATCACACCCCCTAAAATGGCCTCTATTTCCAAATTTTTCAAATGCAATAGGAGGGAACTTGGTCCATGTGAGGGTGAGTTTGCACTGTAGCAGTTACTGTAGCAGTTACTGTAGCGATAGAGGGAATTTTAAAGGCCCTGCTGGGGATGCTCTAACCTAGATGTATAAATATTCTATATCAATATGAAAAGTATATGTGAGACCTGACATTGATTAGAGAATATTTCTGACTTTTATTGAATTTATTGAATTTTTTTACACCACAAAAAAAAAACAAATTTTTACCTTAGATCTAACGCTGGCCAGTGGCGAGCGTTGGACGGGGGGCGCGTCCCACGGGCGTCGGACCCCCGCGTCCTCTTCTTGTTGCTACCCTAGTCTTAATTGGGTTTTTCACCCATCGTAGTTTAATTTCCCTATTGCTACGGTATTCTTAATTGGCACTTGTGTCTTTTTCAAGAACAACTCACAATCGCACTTCTGCTTTATCGGTGGCCTCAGGAAACCTACAAGCATCCGTTTGCACCCTACTGAAGGCCTTTTACAGCTAGAGAAGAGGCTGGCATCAGCGTAATAACTTCGTATAGCATACATTATACGAAGTTATACGACTCTTTCAGGAGTGATCTATTATGGCCTCGTGAATTATAGACTAGATTTACGAGGATATCCTACTCTTGGAGCGCGTCATTGAAGGTACATCTAGACCCTATTTGGGTTTTGGTGATCAACGACGGGTAATTAACTGACTAACATGTTGAATTAGTTTATGGACAAGTTTTAATACTATAAAAAAGAATGTTAGGTACCTACGGAGGCATAGAAGGTAAAAGGAGAAGATGATGTGTTTTGTTTAGACTTAGATTTTTTATTTTTAATTTGAGTCTAATGACACGCCATACTATTAAAAGGGATGCGACGGAAAACAAGTTCTAGATGGTCTAAATACTCATTGTTGATGAATTTTGAAAAATTCTATCCACCAATCAAATTTTAGGCCATTTTGTTGAAATCCATATCGGACTATCTGATGTTGACACCAGATTATCCGATACAAACCAGAATGTTTCGGTCCTTGCTCCGATCTACCCATCTCTGTCTCGAACTCGCAAAAATATCAGACTATCCGATATTTTCTCCGGAGTATCCGATGTATATCAAAATGTTCCGATGCTTGGTCTGATCGACCCCTCTCTATCTTTAAGACGCAAAAATATCAAACTATCCAATATGTTTGGACTCCTTATTGATTTATTCTTCTTTGAACAACTCTAGAACTACTCCAGAACCACTAAAATAGTCGTTGTTTCTAGTTTCCCTGATTTACATATCGGACTATCCGATATGTCATATCAGACTCCGATGTCTGTTAGACTCAAACGGCTAGTTGGTAGTGGAGATATTTATTACCCTCTCCCCCACGGGCTAGCATTACCTTTCACATTTACTCTGAGCTAACCCCACTTATTTCAACCCTAGAGCGTCATCTTCCCCACCCCTCTCTCAATCCAAATCTCATTGATTGCATCCTTGTGGGAGTGGAAGAAGCTAGATCTAAGTGCTCTGTGTTGATCAAGCTTCATCCTTGAGCACTTGTTCTCATCTCAAGGTTGGGTTTTCATCGAATTTGTTTCTCTTAGAGTTTGAGGGCTCCTAGATGGCTAGGAGTCGTCCTTAACCCTCCGGGATTTGGTGTGGTTGTCGGGGAACGTTTGTGAAGGTCGGATTCACCTTCGGGTATAGATGGCCAGATGGGCGGCACGGCACAGCACGAGCACGGCATGATTATCGTCGGCATGGCACGACACGTCTAATTAATCGTGTCGTGCTGTGCCAGCCCACGGGCGGAGGCAGAGGCCCAGGCACGGCACGATAAACTTTTAATCGTGCTGTGCTAGCCAGTGAGCACGACAACACAAAAACATCTCAAAAATCTCAGAATTTCAATTCTGGGCAAAATTTCACACTTGCTTAAGTGCTTAACAGACCAAGTGACCAACTAAAGTACTGAACTGACCAAGTGACTAACAGTTTAACACTCTTAACAGAAATAACAAATCACAAGAGTACCAATACACAAATAACTAATGCCCAAACGTATATTATTTAGAGCCTTTATGTTCAGCTGCCTCATTAAAAACCTTTCTAGGTAAAACTCACACCTCGTGAGATAAAGCCCTTGAAAGGAAAAGAGTACAGCCTCCCCAGCTCAAGTTATAAGTTTAATGTCTTAGTTACAATACCAGGACCTCATGTCCAGCAGCAGTCCAGATGACCAGATCACATAATACAAAAGAGATCACAGAATTACAGAACAGTGGCTAAGTGGCTTGATCAGCCTCATCCAGAAATAGATCATGAAATGAATCCTCCATTTCTTGATTCTCCACAGCATGTTGTGCCCGAGCTTCACCTTGCTCCCAATCCTTCAAGCAGGTCTGCAGGTGAGCATCTCCACCATGTCACTTGCCAATCTACGGCGCCGCTCCTCGATCACCCTGTCAGTAAGACTAAACGTAGACTCTGAAGAGATTGTCGAAACAGGAACAGTCATGACATCTTTAGCTAATATAGAAAGAACAGGATAAGATAACTTGTGCTCATGCCACCAATTCAAGAGATTAAAATAATCATCATAGAGTGTGACATTGTCACTGTCCATGTATGATGCCAACTCAAAAACACCAGGAGGAGGTGCACTGGCAACAACAGCAGCACCAGCAACAGGAGCAGCAACAGATGAACCTGAGGCTGAGGAAGATGAAGTATCTCCAAGATTATAAATTTGTCCCCAAGCCATTTTCTTCTTACCAGTACCTGTAGCAGCTGGTTGTGTTGGTCTCTGCAATCTAACTGAAGCAAATTTGTTCTCATAACATGAAAAGGTGTTAGTCAATTTAGATTTCACCTCATTTAGATTGCTAGAGTAATCACAACCACTAAGATGAGAAAGAAGTCGAAGAACATTGGTAAACCCTCTCAGCTTAGTTTTAGGATCCATGATAAAAGCAAAAGCGTAAAGCAAAGGAATATTTCTCCAGTATTTCAGAAATTTTGACTTCATAGGAACAACAGAAGATCTCAACAAAGAATCATTCTCATATCTATTCAGATGACCAGCGATCTGAAGAATGTGATGCAAGATCAATGGTGAAGTGGGATAATAAACACCAAATAGAGCAACAGTGGAGTCATAGAACAACTCCAGAAACTCTAAAATTTTTTCACCCACATACCAATGATCCTCTGTTAGTAAAGAATTGCCATCAGCCTGGCGATAATGTGTGTGTGTATAAAGACAAAAAGTTTCCTTGTAAGGAATGAGATTCTTAAGCATTAGATAAGTTGAGTTCCAGCGAACATCCATATCCAAACCAAACTTGCGAGGGCGTACCCCCAAGGCAACACAATAGCTTTTGTATGCAGCAATGCGTTGGTTAGAAGAGTTCAAAAATGAAATAGCAGTTCTGAAAGCCTCTAGATAAGGCTTAAGCCTTTTCAATCCAGACTTCACTATGAGGTTAATGATGTGGCAAGCACAACGCTAACGCTGGAAGACTGAACCAGCATAACCAGAAAATGTAGGTTTCAGGATGCCAATTGCAGTAGTGTTGGAAGAAGCATTGTCTAAAGTTACAGAAAAAATCTTATCAGTCAACCCAAATTCCGCAACAACAGATGCAACACGTTCAGCAATATTGGTTTCAAAATGAGAACAATTAATAAGCCGAAGACCTATCACCCTTTTTTCTAATTCCTAATCAGAATTCACATAATGAACAACCACAGAAAGATAATCCTCCATAGCATTGCCAGACCAAATGTCAGAAGTAATAGCAACACAAGAAACAGAAGAAGACTTCAAGCAATCAACAAGTTTATAACGACGGTCATTGAAATATTTAACTAAATCTCTAGTTGTGGTTTGCCTAGAGACAACAACAAAGCGAGGATTATGAGCATTTTTAATGCACTCCTCAAATGCAGCAGATTCACCAAAACATAGAGGAAGATCCTCTCTAGCAATCAACCTACACAGTTCAGTGCGCGCAGCCTGAGGACTGTACTCCCATGGAATGACAGAACCATCAGGGTTCATTCTAAGCAAGGACTGAGACAAAGCGGCACCATGAGTAGCTATTTTGCATCTGTCACGATGGCGTTTCAAGTGTCCAGTGCCACCAGTAGAAAGAGCAGAGAGAGTTTTCTTACATTGATTGCACTTAGCAGCATACCTCACCTTCTTACCATTCTCCATTCTTGTTAGTTCCTCGAAGTCGTCCCACACATCAGAGGTGGACCTTCTTGCCCTCTTCCCGCCACCGCGAACGGAGACGGAACTGGCCGGAGTCGTGGACTCCGTCTCTGTCTCTGTCGCAGCAGCTGCAGCCGCCACGGCATCGCCAGCGCCTTCAGCAACAGGCGCAGCGCCTTCAGCAGCACTGCTGCCGAGCAAGGCATCCCGCTCCTCTTCTGCCTCGGTGTGCCCCTGCTGCATCAGGTCATAGTCGATGGAGGTTGGATTGAGCCCCATACTCCTCGACGGCTCCGGTAACTAACCGGCTACCAAAGAAGAGATGTACGAACAAGAACTCAAAAAACAAGGGTGGTCAAGATCAAGAGCAAAACCTACCAAAGAAGAGATGTAAGAACAAGAACTCAAAGAACAAGGGTGGTCAAGATCAAGAGCAAGAACCCAAAGAAGAGATGTAAGAACAAGAACTCAAAGAACAAGAACTCAACGGCCAGACAAGAACAAGGGCGGTCAGATCTGGAATGCAAGAAGCAAAGAACAAAGAAGAGATGTAAGAAAGAAGGAAAGAACCTGCTTAGCCAGAGCCCAGAGACGTCGAGGCGGCAACAGCGAGCCACCTCACACCAACACCACATGGTCTAGATCTGGCGAGAAGAACACAACGAAGAGTCGAAGAGGCAGACGAAGGAGGCGACAACGACTGGCACGGCACGGCACGGCACAACCAGATGTCCAGATGGACCAGATCTGACGGAGAGAAGGAGGGAGAGGGAGGGAGAGGGATCTGGAGAGCAGAAGTCGAACAATGCAAAAGGAGCCAACAGATCTAAAGTTCTGAACTTCTGAAGACCAAGGTCCAAGAACAAGAACTCAAGAAGAATGAACAGCGGAAGGCAAAAAGTCGAGAGAGGGCAAAAACTCAAGAAGAACGAACATCGAAACTCAAGAAGAATGAACAGCGCAAGGCAAAAACTCCGCGACGCGACCGCGATGCGCCTCGCCGGCTCAGCGGCGCCACCTATGGTTAGTGGTTCCCCTCTCTCCCAGATCTCAGAGAGCGAGAGGAGAGGCCGAGGCGAGAGTGCGAGAGCAAACGAAACGGCGGAGAGACGGAGGCCGGAGGGGGAATGAACTAGGGTTGGCGCTGCGTCGTCCGTCGACCGTCGATTAATATATGTGGGGGGCGCTGGGCCGTGGGGGAGAGGCGAAATGGCGGCCCAGGCCCAGGCCCAGGTTGCCTTGGCCCCAACAGCCAACGGTGACTCACCTGGCCGCGCCCCCGATCTGGCGTGCCTGGCGTGCCTTGTTCGTGCCTAGCACGGCACGATCGTGCTTCATGGGCCGGCCATAATCGTGTCGTGCCGTGCCAGCCCACGGGCGCCAGCTGAGGCCCAGGCACGGCACGACGCAACGTGCCGGGCTGGCACGACACGCTAATGCTCGGGTCGGGCCGTGCTCGGGTCGTGCTATCGGGCCGGCCCGTTGGGCCTGGCCCGGATGGCCATCTATACCTTCGGGAGACAAAGGGTCAAGAGGGACCTCGGCTTAAGTGTGACTGAGCTGCCTCAACGGAGACATAGGATCTCCTCAATGATCCGAACATGGGAACAACTTCTTCGCGTCTCCTTGTGCATTGGTTCCTATTTCTCTTAATTCACTTGTTTATTGCTCTCAAACCCTCTTTAGTGCAATTGGTATCCTAAAACTGATAAGGGTCTTCAAACCCTAGTTTCAGCAATATCGGATAGTCTGATTCCATATCATATCTGATATACATCGGAACATCCGATATTGTTTTCCGCAGTGCTTAATTTCTATTAAAAATTTGTAAAGCTTATTCATCCCCCACTGGGCTACATCTCGATCCTTCAGTCACACACATAGTTGATGACGGGTAGTCCATTTCGGTGCCCCCTTTTCCTCTTGTACGGTGTACAATACTTTCCACCTTAATGAATAGCACAAATCCTGCCTTTTTCACTAGAAAAATATTAGTACATTATCGAATGACAGGGACTACTTAAGGAGACGAGGGAGGAGGTAATGTGCCATGAGCACATCGGCGGGAGGAGCTCAATCATTATTGCTGATGCCATCACGTCTAATGGTTTCCAAGAAGGAGGCTTGCGGGTGTGGTGATTAAGTTGAGGGAGGAGGCGGGGGCGCTTGCTTAAAGGTTCAAACCACATCCGCCCTACCATCCCAACCTACTCAAAGATGGAAACTTGTGGCCGGTTGATAGGATCTAGTGTTTGTACTGGTAGATAGCTCACTATACCACGCCAGATAGCTTTATTGAAGTTGTAATAGGTGAAGAGATGTTTCTATGTCCTTAAAGCATGTGGGCACTGACACCCCTAGTTGTTTTGGCCATTGACACCTATGAAGCATGTTGGCAATGATGATATGGTTTTGCATTAGCAGCCAAACAAAAAACATGTACATGTAGGCCTTGTACATTCTAGCTTACCGTAGCGCAGCGTAGCGTTGCAGTATAATTTATCTTTTTTATATAGCATATTTGGTGTAACAATTTGTAATGATTTTTTCTAGGTTTTTAGTAGTCCTCTTAAAGATTCTAAAATTATTTTTAAATTATTTTTTATAACACTTAAATCTCTCTTTAAAGACTCTCAATTTTTACTGAAACGCTACGCTACGCTACACTAAGCTCAATTATACAAGGCCGTAAGGTGGACAAAATGCTCAACCGGCCACCTCTTTCTTAGCAACTCCACAAGTACGGCGATTTTAGGGTCTTTTAGCGGTTTTCGAATAAAAACCCTACAAGTACGACAATCATTGGGGTCTTTCAGAGGTTTTGAAATAAAGACAATGCAAGGATCTTTGAGTAATCCAATCATCTCCTCCTCGACAACATTGAGAAAGGTCTGCGACCGTGGATGATAGTCGGGGCAAATATTTGTTTTCTAGTGTAGTTCTTTTACTTTATTGTGCTAATAACAAACCTCCGGCGGATGGCTCAGTATATGCCTATATTTTTAATGAATTGAATCAAAGGTATCTCTCCTACCTTTTTGTCGAAAAAATGGAAGCTTTACCTGCGATCTCGATTCCGACTAACTTTGACTTCTACTGTTGTTATTGGTTTGTTTCGCTTCCGAGTTCCGATACATGGATGGGCCGGGTTCCACAGGTTTTTCCTTTTTTTTTCTCCTCCGTATATTCCTGATATCCCCAAACCGGTGGCTTGATGTGAACATGACTGGCTTTAATTGATCAGGATAGTAAATACGAGATTGCTTATTCCTTTACCCGACAGATTAATTGCGAGTGATTAAATTTGTGTGGAGTTAGTTCGGATGATTTTGTTTGCACTTAGTTAAAGAAAAATTAGAATGTCCTGCTTATGATCAATCCCAAGCCTGAACTTCTTATAAAAAAAACATCCTCGTTCGTGGGATGCTGGAAAATTAAGGTGTGACTTCTCTAGGATTCTACATTTGGTCCCAAATTTCTACGAAAAGAATCTCTCCTAAATCACCTCTGGCCAGTTCTATCTTTGATAATCTTGCAACCGTGTTGCTATAATGCTCCGAGACGAGTCTCTGACATAGCTGCCTTTTAACTTTGGAAAATTTAGCTGTAAGAGACCCAATTCGCCGGACTTGGTAAAAATGACACCCAATTCGATGCGCTTTCGTCCAGTGACACCCGAACAACGAATTGATTCGGTAGATGACGCCCTTATTTTTTAATTGCTTTTTCTTTATTCCTCCCATTTAAACATAGTGAAGTACCTATTTTGCCATCAAGCCACCTAAACCTAATACTCTGCCTTTCTACGCAGGATCTACAGCTAAATTTCCCCCTTCGGTGCCTTGTCCCACCTGCACCCGCCCGCCGTCGCCGTCGCCCCCTAGCCCGCTCGCCTGCTGCCATTGCCTGCCTGCCGCCGCCTCCTCCTCCCCTTGCTTGCACTCGTCCGCCTCGTCCGCCTCCTCCCCCACTCCCTAGCCCGCTCGCCTGCCGCCTCTGTTCGCCTGCGGCCATCTCCTCCTCCCATCAGAAGAAAAATGGCCTGAGGGCAAAATAGGTACTTCACTGTGTTTAAATGGGAGGAATAAAGAAAAAAGCAATTAAAAACACAAGAGTGTCATCTACCGAATCAATTCGTTGCTCGGGTGTCACTGGACGAAAGCGCAGCAAATTGGGTGTCATTTTTACCAAGTCCCGCGAATTGGGTGTCATACAGCTAAATTTCTCGTAAACGCTTAGGACAAAACAAAAGCCTTTCATTGGTTTGGTTCCAACGTGAGAGTAGTATGAAGTGTGAATTGTTAAGTATGGAAATATTATAGAGCTACTATATCTACTGACTACGGTTGTTCCCCATGCTTGGAGGGGTTTTTTATTTTATTTTCTCCTGCTGCTCCTGCCTGTGACATCCTCTATTTTTCGTATGTCACTTGTATTTTCAAAAACCTAAAAGTAAATTAAAAGGGAATTGTTATATACGAAACCCTATTTTAATTAATTTAAACTAAGGTTTAAGCCAAAACCCTAGAAGACCTTTTTGAAAAATTCTAGAAAAATTCCCATAAATCCTAAATGCCTTGAATTAGCCACCCTCCAAATTTCAAGTCCAAATCCCCAGGCTAGCCTGTGTTCCCGTAGTGCGACGCCGTTCTGCCGAGAGCTCGTCGGCCCAATGAAATGACGAGCAAACACGCTAAACCCAAGCCCAACCTTGGTGGAGACATATTTGAGGCCTAAACCTGCCTAGATCCAAAAGCCCAAGTCCAAATTCGTTTAAGTGCAAAAATACCAAAAATAGGGGAGTTCTAAACCTATTAGGAGTAGAATTGCAGCCCAATTCCAGTTCTACCTATTGGAGGCCTGCCCTTGGTCAACCAGAGCAGTATATAACGACCCCAAGACCCTCCCCTCAGAACCACAACTCGAGATCCACCCCAGAGCAACCCTAGCCGTCGCAAAACCCTAGCTCGAGGTGAGTTTTGGGTTAGATCTCCCTGTTCTCGCCGCAAACTAACTTGTAGATCACACCATTGCGTAGATCTCGTCGAGACGGTCCAGTTGAGTACCTATTTCGTCGAAATCGGTGGAGAAACGCGCCCTAGGGAGCTCGCCGGAGTTTCGTTGCGCCGCCGCCGCGCCGTCTCGCCGCCGGCAGCCTCGTCCCGCGCGCCCCGTCGCCGGATCCGCCGCCGCCAACCAGCACCCGCCACCTGTCCCGCACCGCCACCTCAGCCGCACCCGTGCGCGCGTGCGCACGCGCTCGGCCTCGCACCGCCACGCGTCGCCGCGCCAGTGGCCGTCGCCGCCGCCCTGTAGCACGCCGCCGCGTGTCGCCGCCCCGTTGCCCAGCGCCGTCGCCGCCACGCGTCGCCACCCGCCGTCGCCACGCGTCGCGCCGCTGCCATCTCCCGCCCACGCGTGCCCCCATGCGTCAGCCGCCGCCGCGCTGCCCAACCCGGAGCCGCCGCGTGTCAGGAGCGCTGCGCCGAGCCGGCCTGGTTCGCCTGTTTTCTCGGTTTAAACCGGTTTAATCTTTTCAGCCTTTTTCTGATTTTTGTCAAACTTTCAAGTTTTGTTTAGGGAGCATCCGAACTCCAAATTGGATGATTCCAGAGCCATTATTTTTAAAAAATTTCGTAGAATTTTATATATTTAATTGAGGTATATTTTCTATGGTGAATGTTGCTGTTCTTATGCATTGCATTATTCGTGTAGACCGTCCGTGCTCTCGTTGCTTGGCATTGTTCTCAGAGCATCAAGAAGGAGGCCCCCAAGACCCGGAGTACTACCAAGGCAAGATAGTTGCATCTTGCTGTCCCTAGTTTACAAAACTCACCCTTTATTGTTTTTATTTTTCTCATGCATAAAATGATGGGAAGGGTAGAAACCTATTATTCACTCTGCGTCATTGACCCTGTGAATTAGCCCTTTATTGCTGCCTTTTTTGTTATTCCTAGCCTATCCTTGTGCATAGATGCTAGTGCTCGTGGGTTATTAGTTGTTAGGTTATTCATCATTTA